>APFE030218296.1:384340-408039 GCA_000404065.3 Pinus taeda | reverse complement strand
TATTAATAAATTGCCTGAAGTGGCCGCGTTGGCTCAGGCCGTGGACTATTTCCCTCTTTGAGGGTTTTAACCACGTCAAGAATACTGGTGTATTGATCTGTGATCTTTTTGTGAGCAGTGTCCTTTGGTGTTCTATTTGAGGAACTTACCTTGTCAAACCCTACATGACCATCACAAAGAATAGTGCAGAAGTTTCCCAAGAAGCCATCTCAGTCTGCACTTCCTACAAGCCTATCTATCAAGCCTCCCGCTGGTTAACCATAGAATTTGACTGGATCAATGACCTAGGGCTGCACTCATCTCTAAAACTACACAAAAGTTGTCTAGCCTGCCTGCCTGCACTACTTGAAGAAACTGCGCAGACATGAGGGACAGAAACCCACTACCTGTCACTACACTGTCCCTAGAAATTGCGTTGTTTTGTTAGGTAGTCCCCCTGTTGGCCTGCTCTCCACTCCTCTTGAAAACTGCACAGTTTTCATTGACAACCCACCTACTACCTGGCACCCCGCTTAGCTCAGAAACTGCGCATTCATGTCCTAATTGACTACCTCCCAAATCTGTGCAGTTCTAACCAACAAGCTCTCGCACCCCAATCCCGACTTCCTTTGGAAATCTGTGCAGTTTTCATTGCCAGTGCCTCATGCTACCTACACTACCTTCCCTGGAAAAACTGCGCAAGTCTGCCTCCCAGCTAAGCCATATCCCACATATGTTACTATTGTCCTGGAATGCTCAATCTAGCCTCTCAGTGACCTCTGCGCACTTTTTCTTTATAGTGCTCTGGAGCCTCACATCCCGGCTTGAAATGTTCTTTGCATAGTTTCAGAGCCATGCCCTCTCTCCTAGTCACCTGCATCCGAAAACGAAAGATGATGCATCATGGTAGACTAGGGGAATTATGGATTTGATGTCGTCTCGTCATGAGTGATTGCAGAAACAGGTACATGGATGAGACATGGCACGACGACGAACGGGATGAACAAGGAGCACATGCTAGGAGACTTGTTCGCGAACAGATGAACACATGAAGCATGCCAAATACCAACGAAGGGGACACATACAAATGCAACATCAAGCAAACAACAAGACCATCGAAGTCTTCACACACCTTGTCATGCAGAGGTGAAGCTATGATACACCAAGAGCACACTCATCACTCAATAGCACAACAGCTCGACATGGAAACCACCATCAGCATGAACATACTAGCAATGTCTTGTCAAGTCATGTCATGAGTCGTCTCAGCCACATCAATAATGTGGGCCATACTGCTGTAATCGATGTAATGTAACGTGGAAGTTCAAGAGACCCACATATGAAGTTGAAGAGTGATGTAATTCAAACAATATTGAGGGAATTTGAAGAGTCACAAAGGTCAAGTTCACCCTTGGCTATATATACCCCTCATTTGTACATGCAAAATACTTTTCACCTTGGCTCCTCCTACATATCCTTGAGAGTTTGTAGTCTTTTCTTTGAGGAACGAGCAATGGCTCCAACGCCCCACTATTGGGGTTAGTGATGTATGGTGTATGGATGTATCTTGGAACTTTTTCTTAATTCAAAAGCCTGTTAACAGGCCAGCACATTTTCACGTTTTCACACGTGTTGTATTAGTTTGTAAGACTATTCTTTGAATGCTTGTAATGCATGTTACTTTAACTTGTACTAAGATAATTGAACTATTTCGGTTGTTTTAGTGCATATGATGTTGGAAATGTGTTTTATCAGTTGTTATCGTTGTCTCACCCATGTGGACTACTTTGTCGGACACTAGACAGACTCATTCTTGTAAACTTCTTATAACGACCGTCACACTTGTGTGGACTACTCCGCTGGGTGTTGTATTTGCTATCTATTCACTTTATGTTTGTGACTACCACATCTGTGTGGACTACTTTGCCAGAAGCTGTGTTGATCCTATTGTGTTGTACGTCTCTACCTGAGTTGGGACTATTCCCTCTCGACTTGAGACTCACTCTCACCCTCTCCCTTTGTAGTGAAAGAACTTAGACACAAGTTACACTAAGTGCTCACCAAGCACACGAACCTCGTTGTTTGAAGACTAAGTGAACCACTCTCATGTGATGACAAGCAAGAGCTAAGGCATATCTTTAAGATAATGGAAATCGATCCATCATACCGGATGGGACTCCTACACCAAATGGTGTGAGGTCTAGTTGGGACTTCATACTGGGGAGATCCCCTGAATGTTGGTGGGTCCAACATCGTCAACACGACCTTGATCTGAACCAATATTGCAGTCTTCCACATGTTCTATAAATTCTTTCTCAGTTGGCCTGACATCCATATCATTTGAGCTTAACAATATTTCCAAGGGAACCAAACCTCTAGGGATAGTATTACCTTTCAATTGTAAAATCTTATTCCCTGCAATAGTTTCTTCCCACTTGGTTTGTTGTTCATCTATCACTTTCTCTTCCTCCTGATCAATCTTTGAGCTTGAGAATTCTCCAACGACCTCCATGAAGCATTTGATTTGTTCTTCATCTTCCAACACCTCCCAATAGTTAACATTGGCTGGTATTGAAGGCCTGTATCTAAATTCAATTTTGTATCTAAGAAAGTGGTTTTGAGGAGGCTTGAAGTTACTGGCAGCTACAGCTAAGGAATCAGTCATCCGATTTCCATCTCTGGGAAGAAATTGGTTGTTAAAAGCTAAGAAAAAGTTCTTAATCAGACCCCATACCTCATTTTGGTAGGCCTTCAATCTTGGATATTTGGTTTGGAATTGACTTTGTATTTTTTTCACCACCAATTCTAAATCCCCAGACATTGTCAAGCACACAATGTTGATATTTCAGGAAGCTTGCAGACCTAGTAGCAAAGCTTCATATTCAACAACATTATTTGTGGCTTCAAACTCCAGCTTGAAAGAGAGGGATCAAGCTGCCTTCTAGGGATATGAACAACACACCTGCCCCATTTCCTTCCCTGGAATAAGCACCATCAAAGTATAGCTTCCATACATTGTCACACTCTAGTGATTGTTGGTCTAGTAGGACAAAACATTCCACTTGCATCTCATCCATGATTTGATCATCTTCCTCTAACAGCAAACAAAATAAATTATTCTCTTTACCATACACGAGGACATTATTCGAATAGTTGGTCCTTGTAATTGTTTTCACAAATCTCGCTTCTCTATATAATTGATGCTCTTCTCAACCAAAAACAAGAATGGTAGCATATGTTAAATCCATTTTAATGGATCCTCCAATTTTCGATCCCCATGATCTGGAAAAGAGCATACCAAACCTTGCAGTGATATCAACCACTACAATATCCATTATAACACTCTTCACAGGGATCTGAGCCAAATTGACCACCAGGTCTTTAATCAACCGTAGACATTTTACTCCCTTGGAGTCAAAAGAATGCAAATCTTTATATGGTCTTGTTATTTGCAACCCCAGTTGCTCCATAACAGACAATGGCATCCGATTGTGAGAAACTCCTGATTCAAGTATGGAGTTATGTAAGAGAAGTTCATGAATCACCAAAGTGACATAAAAAGGGGGAGTAGAAGGGTCTTGTTCCTCAACATGAGGTCCAATTACAACCATGGGTCTTTCTTCTTGGAGTTCAAGTTGTCTTGCAAAGGGGCCATGGTGGGAGGACACATGAACTGAGATACTTGAACTTTGTAATTTCATTGTTTCAACAATTTGATTAAGGGAATGGATATTTTAACCTTCTCCAACTCTTTTTGAAGACTAAATGCAGGGGTATTCCTATCAGCTGTGACCAAGTCATCAAGCTCTTTTTCTTTATCACATACTGGTTTCGATTGTAAGGGAAATTGTTCTATTTTAGAAACTTCGGGCTTGTAGAGTATGGAATCTAAAGAGTCTTTCATTTTTTGTGAGGCTTGGTCTAGTGGCTTCTTTCCTTTCTACGTTGATTTGGTAGGATTGGTGGGAGAGGACTCCTCATTTTGATCCTGCATTCCAGATATTTTCCTAGAAGATCTAAGATCATATTTCATGTGTAGTTGAGCCTACATGAAATCGGTAAACTGTCTACAATAGTTTTCAATCTCACCAACATCCAGTGGGGCCTCCTAATCATCCCCTTCTACTTCACTGGCCTCTATTTCATATTCTCCCTCTTAGAGAGAAGAAAATCAATTTTCTTGGATTTCTATTGTTTCTTTGGCATTTTCCTTTGGATCATATTCTAAATACAATGGAGGCTAAATGTGATCTTACTTGTCCCTTCTCTCCCTTTGCAAGAGTTGAAAAGGAGGTCTCCTATACTAAGGATTGAAACTTTGTTTAGGAGCTGGTTGGTTTTGTCGAGGAGGGTTTTTGTTTTCTAACTCTAGTTTTACAAGCTTGTTATCCAAGTTTCTTATCAGCTTGTTCATTTCCTTGAGTTTCTGTTCTTGAGTTTCCTTTCCCTGGTTTGAGGAACTAGCTTCCTTTCTTCCCCTTCTATCTCCATGACCATTTCTCCCTCTCAGCTTCCTAATAGAGGTGAAATTTTCTTCAACTTCTAAAGCATCTATTTGAATCTGGTTTAAAGAGTGAGACTTCCTTTCTATGAGAGTGAAGCTAAATTCTAGTTCAAAGGCCCCAACAAAAACCACTTTCGCAGCAGTCTATGGAGGTTTGGTTTCAACAGGGAGACTATTGTACAATTTGTTAAACCTTTTTATGAATTATGACACATCTTCATTATGTTTTTTATTCATAGCATTCGATTTAGTGAGGATATACCCATGGTCACTTTTCTCTCCCCATTTTTGCATGAAAGAATTCTCCATCTCCTCCCAGGTAGTGATTGAAGCATTTTTTAGGGCTTTGAACCATTTCCTAGCTTCCCCATCAAGAGACTGGAAAAAAAGTCTTAACACCACATCCAGGTGTTCTACATTGAGATTTTCTACAAATGAACCAAAAGTTTCTACATGCCTCTATGTTGAAATGTCATCTTCCCTTGTGAATCTTGGCAAGAGCTTGAGATAGTCTTGTGGCATTGATCCAAGTCCGGGTGTGACAAAGGACCCTTCCAAGACCTTTTACTTTCATGGTGTGTTAAATTGCATTAAAAAAAAAAACATAAATGAATCCATCCGCATGCTGTAAAGAAGAGAGACATGACAATCATCAACACATGAAAACATAAGTCGTTGATAACAGGGTTCATCCAGGAGGGACTACGAGTCCGAGCCCTGGTGTCAAGATGGTTTAGGTCGCTGCATTAAGTGCTGTCAATAGTGATGATGTACATAAGAGGTGATGTCGCTATCATACAAGGAAAATGCCCCACACAGGAGTGGCGCCAAGAGATGTTCCACTACAGGAACTCTCAGTCAAAAGGACTCCTATCAGTATGACATAAAACACACGCATGATGAACATCCCGCAAAACATGGCATAAAGGGATTTCAATGCAATCATACATGGCGACAACGTGAGTATCCCATCAACATACAACAAAGGGATCTCAAACACAACATGATGGATCATGACAACAAGTACATCCCACAAATGATTCCACGTCACATCAAGCAGAAATCATGAAAACAAGTAAGAAACGAGATCCCACATCAAACATTAAACAAGGATCTGTGCAGCACAATGCATAGCAAACAAAGTACATGAGCATACTGCATATACCTCACATCTCGGGGCCATTTGAAGAAACGGATGTTAAGCTGCTGAAGCTAGTTGTCCCATCAATATTGCAGCGTTGAATTGCATGGAAATGACTGCTCGCACATGAATGTTGACACCTGCACTCCACTTTGAAAAGTGGTCGAAAAATGAAATGAGAAAATGGAAAATCTAAACACACCATCAGATTTGTGGTGTTGAATAGTGCATAATTGACTGTCAAATTTCTGAATTCTAAGAAAATGAAAATCTGGGCTCAAGGAGTCTTTTATATTCCCCCTAGATTCCTTAAAGATTCCCTCCTCTGGGTCCTCTGCAATTCTGTTGCTTAGATCAGGAAACTGACTGCGCCATCGGGTTCATGTCACTGAGAGGTGTAGGATCGACATAAAGTTTGTCCAATTTGGACACTGCAAAAAATTCACCCTCTTGAGAATTTTGCCCAATTATGGTTCCACCTGCAAATAAATTAATTAAAAAAATTATTGTCTCGATTTCCGTGCCCGCTCCTGGTTCCTCCATGCTTGAGTGCACTGGGAAAATGAAGGTTTATATAAGTTTTTGTGAGCGGATTTTCCAAAGAAGCGTATGTTGGCCTAATGGCTAGGTTTAGCAACTACATGCATGGGGTCGAGGGCTCAAAACCCGCCCATGTTAAAATGGGCGCGTTTTTAACCCTTTTTTTTTGTTTGTAACCATTGGAACATTTTAACATTAGTTATGGTATTAAATATGGAATGGTGCAGTTATTAATGCAGAACCGTATATAGAGTGAGTTGTATTGTGTTGGGCGACATTGTATGTGGGGCCGCCATCTGGGTGGGGCTGGCTGACCCACCAGTCGTGGGTTCAACTCCCACCGGCGTCTTGTTTAATACGGCGCATGTTTGTTAAGAGGTTTTGGGGTGTGGGCCAGGTACACCAGAGGTGGCCCGCGCCCACCCCATTTAAATTTGTAATGTGTTGTTTGGTCGGACCAGTGGGGTCATGGTCGTCGGTCCTTTAATATATATATCGTTAAGTCGTTGTGTGGGTTAGGGGGTCGATGGGGATCATGGCCCATCGGCCAATCAAAATTTTATATGTTGATTGGGGGGGTGTCGGGGTTGGTGGCCCACCACCCCCAAAATTTATTTATTTATTTTTTTAAAAAGAGGGGTGATTTTCAAATCTTTAGAAAATAAGGGATATTGGGCAAATGAATGAGGCCACAATTTTGACAAATTTCAGGAGCTAGGTTTCATGCCCCGAGGTGGTCAAATTGTAGGACACTTAAACCTAGTCCACAGTCCAACTTTGACCAAAACTTTGACTGGCTGGTTCTCCCTCATACGAGCTCAGATTGACGAACCGTTCGCACTGCCGTGATCAGGACGACGAGATCTATGCTTTGGTCCTGGTTCAAAAGCATTATGATCATTTTGATTTTCGAGCTTCCATAAGCCCTCTTTGTCTTGTGTGTGTCCCTGGGGTCACCTAGATCAATCCTCCCCACTGTGGAGCTTTTGGTCCTCCAAAAGCATGAAAAATAATCTGCAATTTCTTTATACCTTGTCTACATCACAAGCGTCCTGAAAGGTCTCGCTTCCGTCTCTTTCACCTTTGTTCTTCAGAGCCTTAAGCGATGAGGCGACACCTGTAACATCTGCAACCTGTAGTACATTTTTTTTCAAATTACATGCTTGACTTTCATGACCAACTAATGACCCAAGCATCCCACAATTGCCACGAGTTTATAACACATACTCGGTGGTCAAGTTTACATCAAAATGGAAACAAAACCCTAGCTACGAAAACAAGGTCAACATATTATTGTTGCTTCAACAAGTGATGGAAAACACTTCATCACTGCAACACATGATTTACAAAGATCGGGCCAAACACTATTGTTTTATTTTGACAAGTGATGGAAACACAACATCACTTTCAAAGTTTAAAATGCAACTCAAAATAAGACCAGACATCATTGTCGTTGAACAAGTGATGGAAAACACATCATCTCTTTTACATTTTAAAATGCAACAAAACCATTTTTCACTTATCAATGTGAATGGGTCGCCCTCCTGTGGTGGTTTTGCTTGTCGAACAATTGTTCCACTGGGTTCATGCACCAACACTTATTATTTAAGGCGTTGCCCTGGATGGAGCCTCCAACAAGTGGCTCTTTGATGGCTACCTTTGTCGCAATGACTACAATAGGTCTTCTTCCTCCAGAACTTCTTAACATGTTTCTTTACATGTTGTTGAGAGGATCCTTCATGCCTCCTCCTTTTGTGTGCTGCTATTCTTTTCCAACACTTAGAAAATATATGATTATGTAATCCACAAAAGGTACATGTTTTTCGATGTCTTGATTTACATTCATCTTTAAAAACATGATTATAATCAAAATGAACATTCGAATGTCAACAGCAGTTATACCTTTCCTTGCTATCTTTGGTGTAAGTATGGCGATGAGAGCTTGCCTCAGCTCTCTCCCTGCAATGGGCACTGCCATGGAATGATGGGGATGTGTTCCCATCATTCTCTTTCCTCGACGATTTTGACAACATCTCGAAAGAATCTGACACCTTCGAGCATTCTCCCTTGATGTATCTCAAGCTTGCAAATTGAGGTCTCTGCATAACCTCCATTGGTTGAGTTATGCCTTGGTTATTAACACCAAGTTCTTTTTCCTCCTCATGCCTTGTCCTGGTAAAGAGCCTCATGTTTGTCCCTATAATTGGAATCTCCAAATCTCCAACAGAAATCATACTATGTGAAGATGAAACCGAAAGGAATTCAACATCTTTTACCTCCTTTGTTGATTTAGAAAGAACCGGTGAGGGCTTCTCTGTTGTTGGTGGTTCGATAGCTATCTCGGCGCATTCCCCAACTTCCTTTTTGACATACCCAAGTCCTACCTGACAAGGTAATTCTTCTACTTTGATGGGGTTGACAATGCCTTGGCCATTAATGCCCAAGCCTTTTCCTTCATACCCCATTCTCTTCAACAGTTTAGAGCCAATTCCTGTGGTATGATTTTAAAAAACAACGAAATCATCATCAGGACACATACATGAATTCAGAGAACTACTTTTTACCTCACATGGGTCACGCTGCAGCTTTTCCAAGGCCTCATCCTTTGCTTGCAGCTGTCGTAGCAAACTTTGTTTTTCCTCTTTCTCTTCATGTAGAAGCATCTTCAATTCAACATTCTCTGTTTGAAGATTTTGGTTGTTGCGCTTCAGTTCTTCCAGGGCCTCTTCCATGGCTTGCAACTGAAGTTGCAATCGCTCATTTTCCTTTGTCTCTTTCTGTAGAGTTTCATATTTCTACCCTTTTGTAAATTTTGAGCATGGCCTCATACATTGCTTTTTCATCCTCTGTCGCTGCACGTTCCATTGTTCACTCTTGCAATTCACATCCACGCAAAGACTGCTCTGATACCACTTGATCCATGTCTAAGTGTGACAAAGGACCCTTCCAAGACCTTTACTTTCGTTGTGTGTTAAATTGCATTTTTAAAAGAACATAAATGAATACATCTGCATGCTATAAAGAAGAGGGACATGACAATCATCAGCACATGAAAACATAAGTCGTTGATAATGGAGTTCGTCTAGGAGGGACTACGTCTCCGGGCTCCGGTGTCAAGATGGTTTAGGCCGCTACATTAAGTGTTGTCAATAGTGATGATGTACATAAGAGGTGATGTCGCTATCATACAAGGAAAATGCTCTCACACAGGAGTGGCGCCAAGATATGTTCCGCTACAGGAACTCTCAGTCAAAAGGACTCCTATCAGTATGACATAAAACACATGCATGATGAACATCCCACCAACATGGCATAAAGGGATTTCAATGCAATCATACATGGCGACAACATGACTATCCCATCACCATACAACAAAGGGATCTCAAATACAACATGACGGATCATGAAAACAAGTACATCCCACAAATAATTCCGCGTCACATCAAGCAGGAATCATGAAAACAAGTAAAAAACAAGATCCCACATCAAACATCAAACAGGGATCTATGCAGCACAATGCATAGCAAAAGAAGTACATGAACATACTGCATATACCTCACATCCAGGTGCCATCTGAAGAAAAGGATGTCAAGCTGCTGAAACTGACCGTCCCATCAATCTTGCGGCGTCGAATCGCATGGAAATGATTGCTCGCACATGAATGTTGACACCTGCACTCCACTTTGAAAAGTGGCCGAAAAATGAAATTAGAAAATGATAAATCTAAACACCATCAGATTTGTGGCATCAAATGGTGCAAAATTGACTGTCAAATTCCTGAATTCTAAGAAAATGAAAATCTAGGGCTCAAGGAATCTTTTAGATTCCCCCTAGATTCCTTAAAGTTTCCCTCCTCTAGGTCCTCTACAATTTGCTGCTTAGATCAGGAAACTGACTGCGCCATCAGGTTCGTGTCACTGAGAGGTGTAGGATCGACATAAAGTTTGTCCAATTTGGACACTGCAAAAATTTCACCCCCCTGAGAATTTTGCCCAATCATGGTTCCACCTGCAAATAAATTAATTAAAAAAATTGTTGTCTCGATTTCCATGCCTGCTCCTAGGTCCTCCATGCTTGAGTGCATTGGGCAAATGAAGTTTTAAATAAGTTTTTGTGAGCGGATTTTCCAAAGAAGTGTATGTTGGCCTAATGGCTAAGTTTAGCAACCACATGCATGGGGTTAGGGGGTCAAATCCCGCCCATGCTAAAATGGGTGCATCGTTAATGCTTTTTTTTGTTTGTAACCATTGGAACATTTTAACATTGGTTATGGTATTAAATATGGAATGGTGTAGTTATTAATGCAGAACCGTAGATAGAGTGAGTTGTATTGTGTTGGGCGACATTGTATGTGGGGCTGGCTGACCCACCAGCCGTGGGTTCAACTCCCACCAACCTCTTGTTTAATGCAACACATGTTTATTAAGAGGTTTTGGGGTGTGGGTCGGGTCCATCGGAGGTGGCCCACGCCCACCCCATTTAAATTTGTAATGTGCTATTTGGTTGGATCGGTAGGGTCATGGCCATCGATCCTTCAATATACATATTGTTAAGTCATTGCGTGGGTTGGGGGGCCGATGGAGGTCATGGCCCGTTGGCCAATCAAAATTTTATATGTTGGTTGGGGGGGTGGCGAGGTTGGTGGCTCGGCACCCCAAAAATATGTTTTTTTGAGTATTTTTAAAAAGGGGTGATTTTCAAATCTTTAGAAAATAAGGGATATTGGGAAATTAACAAGGCTACAATTTCGACCACTTTCAGGAGTTAGGTTTCATGCCCCGAGGCGATCAAATTGTAGGACACTTAAACCTAGCCCACAGTCCAACTTTGACTAGCTCGTTCTCCCTCATATGAGCTCGGATTGACGAACCGTTCACACCGCCGTGATCATGACGACGAGATATACGCTCTGGTTCTGGTTCAAAAGCATTCTGATCATTTTGATTTTCGAGGTTTCATAAGCCCTCTTTTTCTTGTGTGTGTCCCTAGAGCCACCTGGATCAGGAATACCATTCAAAGGTTGTAGCAAGTCCAGTGGGCCATATTTGATCGGGAGAAAGCCTGGAACAACCATTTTGAGCAAGAGAGGTGGTGGAATATTTATTACATGTCCTTGCTGGGGGGGTAACTTAGTCGCAACTTACTAGATCTCGGTTGGAAACCTATTCACACTCTTCGTGGGATTGTTTATAAGGATGTCTTTAACTTTTTCAGTTTCAAGGGAGATGAAATGAGAAAGAAGGCAAACTGGCATAAGATTCTTCATTATTTACTCAGCCAAACAATGCACAATGTTCTTAAGGATATTCCAAGACTTTGAAGGCAAACTTAGGTTAGTTTATCACAACTTTTTGAGAGTTGATGATATTTCTAGAAACGATCTTGTGGAATCTGGAGTAACAGGGGTCCACTCTTTCCAAATCCTCTTGGATATGATTTTCTTAGGTTTGAATACAGGGGTAGTTTTCTATTGGCTTGTATCAGAGCGAGTATGAGGACTCCAGAAAGCTAGGGTGCTCAATATAAGATTCAGACAGTGAAGTCGCCAAGGTGAGATATCTTCAACCCACACTTCCCTTTCTCGCCTAATAGAGGGAATATAAAAAATTGACGTACCCAAGGAAAAATGTTCTAATTCATTCCCCAACAATAGTGTCAGAAGATGTTGTAGAGACAACCCTCGGGTTGAGGAAAGGGTCAGTGCTTAGGACATCTTAAAGGAATGCTTTGAGGATTTGCTGAGATGTGTGTTGCACTTCGTATTTAATATAATTGGAATTAGATTGATTCAGAACTTGGTTCAATCAACCTTCACCAAGGTAGACTTAAACATACACATATGTATATGTAGGCAAATATCATGTATACTAAGGATAAATGTCATGATATGTTGGTCGACACACAGTAAAATGCAGCGTAATATTTGTCATTGTAGTAAAAATGGAGAGAGAGAAAGTAAGGAAGAAATTCAATGAAGAGGGATGGATAACAAAGAATCCTAAGAAATGAATCCTAGCAGAACCATGGAAGAATAAGGAGATGAAAATGTGGAAATTGTGAAGCGCATTTAAGGTTCCTAGCTCTATATTTTCATGGGTACATTATGTCACAAAATAACATTAGTAAATCTATGATCTCACAGGTATTGTTGGCTACAATATAACACTAGTAAATATGTAATTACACCGGTACCGTTGCTACCGTATAACATAAGTAAATCCATAATTTGAGAGTCAAACTAGCAGCTTATTTACACAATTTCAAAGGAAGATAAACATACATGAAATGACAAATAGAGGGGAACACATACTATACATTACTCCAATTGGAATCACTATATATGCTTGATTAGTCTTTGAAAATGGAGTCCATATCATAGGTCTAACACAATTGACATTTGTATAAGCATTAGCACCTCATGAACAAGCCATTGAACCAAGAGTTGGAACCTCTTTCTGTATACAGACTCAAAATACCTACAAAGACAGGTTTCGAACCTCTGGGAACAGGATTTTGGAACCATACAAATGAGTTTTTCCCCCTATTTATAGGCAGAGGGGGAGCTTTGAATCAACAGTTACAAAATATCTTCTAATGTTAGAGTTGTATGATCGACTAGTTGTCTCGGCATGCGCATGTTCAAATTATTACGTAACCAATTGATTCCTTCTTTAAAATGCATAATAAAAAATAACAAAACATGGGAAAATTGAATGATGGCCATAGCAAAATATCTCCATGCCAATTCCTGTGATTGCCTATGATTAGGCCATATCTCTACCACATTGTTCCTCTGCAGTTACCGGTTGATATGCATGTTGCTTTCTCCCCTTAATTGCTTGAATTCCCCCTTACTGGAGCTAGAAGTGATCAACTATTGTGTCACTAGCGGTGTTATGTAACATAGCTGCTAACCCATCCATATTTGGTTATCTACACATTGTAGTATTGGGCCTTATCATATTGTAATTCATATGAAAGAACTCTACAAAAACACAAAGTTTTGATCACCCTTAGCTACTCTTGCTTAAGCTCATTTATCACTTATCAACCATGGGACCACTACCTGTGGCCAAAGGCTTGATGCATAGGCGATGCAATGTCAAAGCCTTCTATCCTCGTATATTCATTTGAAGTAACATTATAAAAACATAAAGTTCTTATGCCTTCAATCTCCTCTTCCATTGACCCTCTTCTTGTTTATGCCATGGGACCGGGTGTCGTGACCTCAGGTTCAGTGCTTGGGTGCTAAAACATTTGGGCTCCTGTCGGGGGCCTATCTCCCTTTGTAATTCATGCTTCACCCTTGGTTCATTGGATGTTCATGACCAAATGCCATCATGCGCCCTTGGTTCTCTATAGTTCCCATGATTGGGTGCCATATAACGAAAACCCCCACTTATGATGACCTCATATCTCTTGGTGCTTGGCCCCAGCTCTATGCCCTTGGTTCTTTTAGGTCTTTGTGATCAAGTGCCAGCGTATATCGAAGCCCTTCTAATCGGAAGCCTTTCGAATTAAGAATTAACCTTGGAGTTACGAAAACTCCCACTTCTGATGAACTCATGGCTCTTGGTGCTCGGCTCCAACGTTGCACCATTGGTTCTTTTAGGTCTGTATGACCAAGTGCCAGCATATATTGAAGCCCCTCTCATCAGAAGCTTTTCAATATAGAATTAAAATTAAGTTCTGATGGTGACCATCCTCTGAAATTTTATCTTAGCACCTAGGTGCTATGTCCAGTTATGTGCCCTTGGTCCCTTTGGTTTACCATGATCGAGTGCCATATAATATTGGAGATCCTCTCATCAGAGGATTTTTCAAATGCTAATTAAACTAGAGTTCAATGGCCTCTTCCTCTGAAATGCAGATCTCCGAAGTGACATCGTGCTAACATCCTCATCTCCACATGGCACCTCCTGCGTAGTGACATGTGTCACCTAGATTTGCCCCTTTAGGGCATGCAAAACTGACTACCACATGTCCCCCATGCCACCATGTCATGCTCACGTCATCATCCATGTCTGATTTTAGGGACCAATCACTAGCTGCCAGGTGTATTCTTTGGAGGAGAGAGAAGAGGTCCCTAGGATCTTTTGATTTTGAAAGGTCTCCTTTGTATTTCCCTTTTCTCCATGATTTTGGCGCTTTCCAAAGAGATGTATTTGTTAAGAAGTTCAGAAACTCCAATGTTCCAATGGCATATGTGTTGAAGAATCTAGGGTAGTTAGCATTAGTAAGATTCTTCTAGACTTGATAACAATTTGTGAAGTGCTTTTTACAATTTATCTTAGCTTGATATGTTAGTTTTTGGTAGCATCAGAAGTGCTCTAGCCTTAAAAATTGGTGGACAAGCTAAGACACATGAACTCTAAAGAACACATAAACCATTTGGTGAAATTCCACCTGGATTGTATTTTATTAAAATAATTAATATTTTTAATGGAGTTTCTAAGTCTAAACTTAGGGAAATTAGAATATTAATGGGCATTAATCAAAATATGGGTGAGAATGATCTAGAAGGCGGATCAAGTCAAATTTTAATTTTAGCCGTTGATTAGAGACTTAAGCTCAGATGTTGAAAACTCAATAGGAAAAGTATAAAATGGAGGCTCGGGGTTCATTTGGATACACACAAAGAGATTGAGGAAATTGATTTTCTGAGGTGAGAAGTTCTCAGGCGGAAAAATCAATTTGGGAGATCTTGCAGCAGAGCTACAGTGAGAATTCGAGAGGACTTTCCGGAGAATCCTAGCAGAGAGGTGGAGAGATATTGTAGAGAGGCGGCGCAGAAGCCGGGAGAGCTGACGCAGAAAAGTTGCATGTCACGAAGAGAATTGCCGGAACAGCCGAAACTGTTGGGAACTGTCGCAATAGTAGGGAAAGCTAACGCAGAGGCAACGCAGTAGCCGGGAGAGATGACATAGAAAGGCTCCCTGCCATGCAAAATCTAGAATAGCTGGAACAAACGAAATTGCCGGAACAAACGAAATTGTCGGAACAACCAGAACTGTCGGAAACTACCGAAACTGCTAGGAACTGTCGGAACTATCGGGAACTGTCGGAACAGTGGGGAGAGCTGACACAGAGGGCAGAGAAGGTGACACAAGGATGAAGCAGAGACAACACAAAAATAACCGGGGTTAGCCAGTCTTGTGCCAGATCATCTGGAATTCTGCCAGGTGAAGTGAGGGAAAACTCACTCAGCTTTTCCGCTAGTATTTTCATTGTAAAGGATTGCTAGATGAACATCCTAAATTTGTATTTAGATATTTCTCCTGCATCATAATAAACCCACAGAACTGTTGCACCGGTTTTCCCGCATTGGTTTTTTCTGGGGACTATTGTGTCCAAAAATAAGTGTGTCCCATCTATCTTGTTCTTTGCTATATTTTTTGTTTCATGAGATCAAATATTTAATTGGTGTAGGTTGCAGTAGTAATTTTCTTCAGTATTCAGAAGAATAACTTGATGAATGTAATTTAAAAATCAAGTAGGTGAATTAGATTCAAATTTGTTGTAGTAGGGGTTCCTTCGAGTGTAACAATTTTTACATGGTATCAAAACATTGATTTTGAAATAGGAAGAGCAGATCAAGTGTTGAGCAATGAGGCCGAAAGCTGGACTTGGCAGCAATTCGAATCCCCTTGAAGGGATTGCGCAATTCTTGCCGGGAAGCAGAGATTCCGAGGAAATCTCTCTCTGAGAGAGTCAATAGAGGTACGATTTTTAAATCGTGAGCTTGCAGAGGCAGAGGGAGTGATGTAGAGCCTCAATGTAAGGCTTGAAGGGTGCAATTTCTGTCGTGGGTAGAAATCCGTCGAAAAAGAGCGAAGACACATAGTAGGGGAATTTTCTCCTCAGAGGACTTCCAACCAAGGAGTCAATCTTCACTTGCTGAACAATAGCAGAGGGGAAGATCTACAAGCTCCAGCAGGGAGTATGTAGGCTAGTCTAGTGTTATGCAGAGGAGAGAGGAGGGAATTCGACATTTCTATTTGGCAAAGATGGCAGCTGCATTTCCAGAAGGAAGGTGGGGATATTTAGAGTTGTAGTTTGAAAGAGCTACACGTGGGCAGGATCCTTGAGGAGTCCACCTCTTGGATCAATTCCTTGCTACAGGAGCCCAAGATTCAGTAGTAGCGAGATGTACTTAGTGTCAGATGATGGAGTGGATTGTTTGGAGGATAGATGCAGTAGCTTGGGACCAAAAACTGATCAGCGCAGACCAAGGTTGGCAACAATGCAGTTGGTACAGTGCAGAAGTCAACAACAATGCAGAAGATTCAGAGGGTTAGAGACCCGGAGGAGTCAAATTCCAACATTTATTGTATTATGTTGAACACAGTTAAGTTCATCTAATTTTGGATGTTTTTCAGTTGCTTCTCTCAACCACTGAGTTGAAGTACGGACACAGTGTTAGCAGTGGCAGTGTTATCAGCATAACAGATGTAGCGTTTGAGAGGAGATGTAGTACAGAGGTAACATCGGCAATGGCAGTGTCAGTGTCATGGGAAGCAATATAGTAGCAACAACAGCACAATGTTGGTGGCAACAGCAACACAGTGTTGGTGGCAATAGCAGTGCAGAAAGGAGGTGCTTCAGAAACAGAGCAACATGCAGGTGGAAATTGTTGTTAGAGCACTTTCTTCGCTAACAGGGAGTGTTATTTTTTTGTAGCATCGGAAGTGTTACAACCTTGAAAATTGGTAGAGAGGCTAAGGCACATGAGCTTTAAAGAACCCATAAACTGTTTGGTAAAATTCCACCCAGACTGTATTTTATTAAAATAATTAATATTTTTAATGGAGTTCCTAAGTCTAAACATAGGGAAATTAAAATATTAATGGGTATTAATCAAAATATGGGTGAGAATGATCTAAAAGGTGGATCAAGTCAAGTTTTAATCTTAGTCGTTGATTAGAGACTTATTATTGGTCGTTGATGACTCAACAGGAAAAGTATTAAATGGAGGTTTGGGGTTCATTTGAATACACACAGAGAGATTGAGGAAATCGATTTTCTGAGGTGAGAAGTTCTCAAGAGGAAAATCGATTATGGAGATCTTGCAGCAGAGGGGCAATGAGAATTTGGGAGGACTTTTCAAAGAATATTGATAGAGAGGCGGAGAGAGCTTGCAGAGAGGCAACGCAGAAGCCAAGAGAGTTGATGCAAAAAGTTTCCTGTCACACAGAGAACTACTGGAACAACTGAAACTGCCGAGAACTACCAGAACTGTCGAGAACTCTCAGAACAGCCAGGAAATATGACGTACAAGAAGCGTAGTAGCCGGGAGAGCTGACGCAGAAAATTTGCATGTCACGTAGAATCCAGAACTGTTGGAACAACTCGAAACTGTCGAGAACTGCTAGAACAGCCGGGAGAGCTGACGCAAAGGGCAGAGAAGGTGACGCAAGGATGATGCAGAGCCAGCGTAGAAATAATTGAGGTTAGCCAGTATCGTGTTGGATCAGCTGGAATTCTGTAGAGTAAAGTGAGATAAAAATCACTCATATTTTCTGCCAGTATTTTCTCTATAAAGGATTGTTAGATGAGCATCCTAGATTTGTATTCAAATATTTCTCCTGCATAATAATAAACCCTCAGAATTGTTGCATCGGTTTTCCCGCATTGGGTTTTTCCGGGGACTATTGTGTCCAAAAATAAGTGTGTCCTATGTATCTTGTTCTTTGTTCTATTTTCTGTTTCATGAGATCAATTTTTAATTAGTGTAGGCTGCAGAAGTAATTTGCTTCAATATTCAGAAGAATAACTTGATGAATGTAATTTAAAAATCAAGTAGGTGACATAGATTCATATTTGTTGCAGCAGGGGTTCCTTCGAGTGTAGGAATTTTCACATGATCTTCTTTTTATTATTAGTGTGTGTGTTTACTTCATCAAACTGCTATAAAAAACAAAGAGACAAGAACTCAAGAAGTTGGCATTCTGCCAGTGCCAAAAGCTCTCCCTCTTGGAGAGGAAAACTCACACGTAATTCGTCTTATAGAGATTCCAATTGACGAACACCAAGACCTTGACATTTGACCTTCTATGCCACTCCAATACCGAGACACCATTCTTCTTCCTTGTCATTGTTGAGATCATCATTATTGTTTCACTATTGAGACCATTGCTGCAACATCATTGCTACACTTTCACCAAAGTCTTCACCATACCACTGAGATCTCCATGAGGTCTGGTCCTAAACTCACTGAGATCATGATTGTCTTACCTTGGATCTGCCTTCACCGAAATCATAGCTACACTCTTACTGAGGTTATCATCATGTCAACGATATCTCTACCTTGTCTTCGTCATGACTTTGATAACATGTCTTCACCAATGCACTGAGATCTGCATCATGACCTTATCTTCACTAAGATTATAATTGAGATCTTCGTCTTCATTAGGATCATGATTGATATCACGATTATAGTGATCACTGTGTCTATGATATATATACTTCACCGAGATCCTTATGAATACTGAAACTTTTATTGTGATCGTGTGACTAGGCTGAGACAGCGGAGAGATATGTGAGAACTTCACTGTAACTATCACCGAGACTGCACCTTACTATCCTGCACCCATCCGAGAATCTCTCCTGTACCCATTCGAGATTTTATCCTGCACCCATCCGAGATTTCAGAGCCTTATCCGAGATCTTTTTCTACTCTTTTGCGTAGACCCTAATGGGGTATATATAGTGGTTATGCTTCCATTAATAAGTCGACATAAGTGTGAATCCTTGTGTCTTTAATTGAGCCAACATGAATGTCCTTTTTGTTAATTTATAGGCCGACATGACTGAGATTTACATCATTTTGCTAGAAGTCTTCTTCTTTGAAGGGTGGTGCTTGTCTTGGAGGGCTACTTGACACTAGGTTGACCTAGGTACATTACATAAATGCTCAAGAGGAGCTCTTTAACATAATTTTGACTCTTTGACTTTCCTAGACCTATAGAATGAGCAAGAAACTCATTCATATAATTTATAAAAATAAAATTTCTTTTTCTTGACAAGTACAAAGATCAAAATTATATTGACAAACACTGAACCTAGTTACACTTTTCTTCAACACTCCCTTTTAACTATGGAGGTATTTACAATGATACTTGGTTATTCTCAATCTGAAGAATTTCTCATAAGAAGAATCGAATTGGTAATCCCATCTGTATAGCATCATATCAACCAGCATTGTCACAGTGCAAGGCCTTGACTAACACCTCCATCCCTCTATGAGACCATGAGCTCAATGCTGGCAAGACCAATGATTTATAGACACCTTCGTCATTGTCTCTCAAGGTACATACACACCCAGGTGTTCACTGAGTATGACCCTCTAGGACTATTCTCATCTAGGGTTCCCAACCCTCAAAGAATATCGATCCTCTTGCCTACTCTTATCTTGGATGCCCTACACATCCTCAAAGAGTATCAGATGCCAGATGATTACCCAACCCTCCATTCTTTCTTCCTAGGTGAAGACAAGAATGTTATGTCTATCATGTGTCTACATTTCCATTCATGGCCTTCACCTAGACTTACGATTGTTAGTCCTAGTCTAGTGCATGACACATGAAATAGAAAAACTCAATTGTCACTCCTTTGTAATCAGGGGTGATCTAATTCAAGCTCCCTCTTGATCAGGGACCTGTCAAACCTCCATCTTAACAAGGGACTCTTCTTTTCATCAGCAACTTCTTCTTAATGGGTCCTTCCACTGCTTGGCCAACTTCTTTCCTTGATGTCATAGAGTTCAGTTGAGCTTCTTCCTTGTAGGGCATCAACCATCGATCACTTTCCTTCTCGGTTCGTCCTATCATTCCTTTCTTCATGGAAAGTGGTCTTCTTGATACATATTTGAAACCTTTGTTAAATAGCTAATTCTTTCCCATCATGCTTCTTTCAAGAATTTCCATCCACCACATGAATGCCAGTTATACTTGTACTTACAACTCTTGTTCTAGTAGCCTTGAATGCACTCAGCCAGATATTATTCAAGAAATCAAAACATAACATCAAATCAAATCGTACCTCACTAGATGGCTCTTCATCATGACATCTTCCTGTAGGTATCAACATCCTGCATTCATGTTGACACATCTTCCAAAGATATCCATTGTCCAGAGTCTTCATCTTTTTTCAGACTTTAATTAGAGTCTTCATATCTTTCCGGGAGATTTCCTATTCAAATTTTCTTGGTCTTTGGATGTTGATTGCCTTCATTAGGGTTGCATATCTCACGATCTCTTCCTTCTTCACACATTTCCTTCCTAGATGCTTTCAATCAAAGTTTATTAATTGTAGTTAACCACCCCATATTTCATATGAGGACATATTATGTTGATTTCATCTAGTGTGACTTATGCCTTCCTGCATCCTTTAAGAGGAGGAGATCCTTTTTCTCTTGATCATGCTTCTCAAGATAGAATTAATGATCCATGTTACCAGCAACCACATGACATGTCATTATAATATTAAACACAAGCATACATACCTTATTTTACCTTTAGGTCATTGAGGCTTCTTCTAGGGGCTTCCTTGATTGAAGAGATCTCCAATCCCTTGATCTATTTCATGTCATCACATCATTATCTCATGGATTCCATAGGTTGGAATTCTTGTTGAAACACTTACCTCCTCTTTATATTAGAGAACCCTTCGATGAGGATTCCATCAGAGAATTTTGAGGATCTTGTATATCCCCAACTGGCAAATGTTTCCTTTTTGACTTGATGTAGGATGAGTCATAGTTGACTCCTTTCTTTTCTTCAATATCCACCGAGGTTCCTAAGAGCTATATACCCTACATGTTTGTCTGCAATGGATTTTGTATTGCTTCCATGATGCCATGATGCATCTTATTATCATTGTCATATCTTATAACACAAGATTAGGAGCTTATGATAGGACCCTTTTGTGAGGGATACTATCTTACTCATAGGAGATATTTGTTACTCCCTCTTTCCTTGGACCTTTTCTTCAACTTCCTCCATATTTCAATGATATGAGCTTCCAAATTCTTTCTATAGCATTGAATCTTAGCTATACTTATTCTGTCTTGTTTAAAGACCAACCTTGCCTTTCCTTTATACACCTGGTTGAGTTCTTTTGACCTTCAATATTTTTGTCATCACCTTGCCTTTCTCCATCTAGCATAGAGACCACAAGTTGTTGAATGAGGTAACCTTATTGTTCATGGACATTTGTTACCTTGCCTATCAGTTAGAACAATGATGATTATCTTCTTTCCTAGATCTTGTAGATGAGATCTTATGAAGATATCCTACATCCCTTGATTCCCTTTACTTTCATGTAGATCAAATTTCCTGTGACCTTCTTCATTGCATCTTTAGAGAATGAGTTTATCATCTCCATCACTTTGATGTCTCCAATATTGCTATGTGTGGGGATCTTTCATAAGAATCCCTTTCCATAAATTCAAAGGAGACCTATTGATATGTTTAATGACTTCAACTCCTCCTTCTTCATGCAAGGAATCTTGATGACTCATCCAACCTATAGATGTCCTTGCAATCATGAAATCATTTAACCAAACTTAATTATAGAATGAAAAGATACTCACTTGTCATGTGAAGATGAAATCTTCACCTTGATCATGTCAGAAGTGGTTGAAGCGGATGCATTGATGCTTCCTCCGAATGAGATCCTTGTTGTACTGACAGGAAGATTACCTTCTTTGCCTTCGAGCCACTTTGACTTATACATCTGAACTATTGTTGATGTACTTGGGATGGCACTGCATTGCTATTACATAAGTAGACCATGGAACCTTGTAGCATGCAGCATTGAGTAGAATCATAGAGTATTGAGGTCGCTTTCCATGATGTACAGGGACTCATTAGTTAGAATTGTTGTATCATAGGACTTCTTCATTTTATATTGAGTACTATTTATACACACTTTATATATATGCCCTTCAATATACATCATCAAGCTCTGATAATCCTGAGATGTCAAGACTATTCCTTTCATAGAAAGGATTCAATCCAAGGTTGACATCTTCATATAGTGACACCGAGACTGTGGGTAGAATGGGACTTGTAAAATAAATGTCATTTGGATGTGTATATCCGCACTGAACTATTGTATGAGATTTCCTAATCTCTCTTTTCCCTGTGATCATTTGCAACTTTTGTCCGAGTTTTCTGAGGCTGAGAATGTTGAAAGAATCCGAGTATAGGTCATCAAGTTGAGAGAGACTATAATTCAAAACTATGACATTGTATATTATTGTTGTAGATTGATCCTTGAATGTCTCTTTTAGCTGCCCTTCCTTTGACTTTAGCACCTTAGCTCTAATACCATGTTGAAGAATCTAGGGAAGTTAGCATCAGTAAGATTCATCTAGACTTGATAGCAATTTGTGAAGTGCTTTTTACAATTTAGCTTAGCTTGATCTTCTTATTATTAGTGTGTGTGTTTACTTCATCAAACTGCTATAAAAAACAAAGAGACAAGAACTCAAGAAGTTGGCATTCTTCTAGGGCCAAAACCTCTCCCTCTTGAAGAGGAAACCCACACGTAATTATTCTTATAGAGATTCCAATTGATGAACACCAAGACCTTGACACTTGACCTTCTATGCCACTCCAAGACCAAGACATCATTCTTCTTCCTTGTCACTGTTGAGATCTGTGAAAATTATATCATTGCAACATTTGATTTACTTTTCCTACTTATTCTTCAATAAGTTATTTATGAAATTCCTTCAATAAACATTAAAATAAATTATGTTGCAGATATCACACTGTAATATAGAAACAAACACATGTACAAGAATCAACACATTAACACAGATATTTTGGACAATAGTCCCTGGAAAAACCCAATGTGGGAAAACTAGTGCAGCAAGGGAGGATTTTATTATTCAACAATTCTTCAGTGCAATAGGGTGTCAAATTGGCTTACTCACAGAGAGAAATTCTCCAGCACTTCTCCTAGTCCCAGCATCAGCTCGACTGACCTCTGTGTGGCTTCCAGACACTCTGCGTCACCCACGCAAGCCCTCTAGTGACTGCGCAATCTCTTGTTGCTTCTGCGTCTACCTCTCTTGCCTCAACGCTCGTCTCCAGTGGTTAATCCCTTCTCTCTGTTCTATACTTGCTATCTCCTGACTGCTCACCAGACCACTAGTTCGAATTTCTTAGCAAACCCCACTCCAGAAATTGAACTAACTGGTCTCCCTCAGTGTGTCCTCCAAGTGACCCTCAAGTCTCCTCTTATACTTTTCTCGTTGACAAATCAATGGTCGAGATTAAGTCCCTAATTGAAAATTGAGATTAACTCTGGCTTGATCCATGACTTTTGGACCCTTCTAACACAATTTTATATTAATTCACATTAATATTTTATTTTCCCTAAGTGGACTGTATTAAAAATATTAATTATTTTAATATCTCCCAAACTGTTTAGAATCTGCCCAAACCATTTCTCGGTATTGGAGATCTCATGTGCCTTAGCCTCTCCACCAATTTTCGTGGCTAGAGCACATCCGATGCTACCCCA
>APFE030218296.1:125121-339525 GCA_000404065.3 Pinus taeda | reverse complement strand
TCTCGCAAGAGGAGCAGAGGAAATCAATAGTATTAGTTATTTGGTTCATTTCATTGTATATGACATTATGACTCATGATATGAGATACATTATTATATTTTTTGTTGATATTTTGAGGCCGAGTTGGGACTCAGGAATCAGGACTTACTATTCAGGACATGATTCACTGTTATGTGTGATGTAACACTAGAAATGATATTACACATCTTATATATTAGTTCTTTTATCATATTTATGTGTCAATGTATTTATTTTATGTTGTAGATGCTTTAAATATTAAAAAAAAAATGACTATTTTTGTATTTTCCGATCTTTTCCCGATTTTTACCGATTTTTTTCCAATTTTTACGATTTTTTCCAATTTTTTCCCCTCGTCGATTTAATCTCGATCGCGATTTTTGCAACATTGATTATGTTTATAAAATTATATGAATGAGTTTCTTTCTCATTCTATAGGTCTAGGAAAGTCAAAGAGTCAACATTATATTGAAGAGCTCTTCTTGAGCATTTATGTAATGAACATGAGTCAACCTAGTGTCAAGCAGCCCTCCAAGACAAGCACCATCCTTCAAAGAAGAAGCCTGCAAACAAAGCAATGAAAAGACATCATATATTAAATAACTAAAGCATGATATGTTGGTTCACCTGGATAAGTCAGCTCAAACTGGAGACATAGCCACTATATATACCCAGCTGGGGTATCCACAGAACAGACAGAAAAATCTCAGACATCTTTGAAGTTTTCAGAGGTATGGTACAGGACTCGGATAGCATAGTAAGACATAAATCTTGGATAAGTGTCTGCAACTTCGGATGATGACAGAACCTCTGAATACCTCTGAAATCTCGGTGACAACTACAATAATCTCCTCGCATATTTCTCTGCAGTCTCGGCCTAGTTCAGGGTATAGGAAACTTGGATAAAGACAAAGGTTCAGTGTGTCAATGAAGAAGGGTCATGTCTCAACAGTCTTGGCATAATTATAAGACGAAGCTCAATGACCTCACAGAGAAGCATTCTTGGCATACTAGTCACAGTGATGATCTCAGTGAGGTGGTAACCATGAAGATAAGGTCATGATCAATGTCTCGGTGCAACTCTCATACATTATCGGGACCTCGTTGACATAAAGATGATCTCAGTAACGGTGCAGCAAGGATATAAGTAAAGGAGCAACTATGGTACAACAATGATGATCTCATTATCATGGTAAAGCCCTCCATAAAGGTGCGGCAATGGAGTGCAATAGTGATGGCCTCAATGATGCAGGCTTGCAGTTATGATGATGATCTAAATGACACAGTAATGATGATGATGATGTCAACAGTAAGAAGAGGATAGGTGTCTTGGTCTTGGAGTGGCATAGTAGGTCAAGAGTCATGTTCTTGGTATTCATCGAGTAGAATCTCTATAAGAAGAATTTTGTGTAGGTTTTCCTCTCCAAGAGGGAGAGGTTCTGGCCCTGGCAGAAAGCCAACATCTTGTGTTCTTGTCTCTTGTATTTTGGTAACTATTTGATGAAGTAAGAAATACACACACTAATGATATCAAGATAAGATTGTGCTAATCAGTGTTTTAAAAAACAGTCCGCTCGGAACCGACTCGACCGAGTTGGTTCGAGCTAGGCCTCAAATCTTTGACTCGGCCAAGTAACCGGTTCGGCCGACCGGCTCCGCTGAGTTTGTATCAACCTGACCGGGTTACGTACAGCGGCCCACGCACTTGAAAAACTGCGATTTAAAAAAAAAAAAAATCTATTAATTGCTTAGTGTGGGGGACTCCAAAGCACTTTAGTTTTTGTTTTGTTGGTCTTTGGAGTCCATTCTCCTCTCCCAAACCATATTTAACCCACTCAACCCCTCTCATTCTCTCACAGCCATCTCATGCATTTGAGTGAGAGTTTGTGAGGAGTTTTTGAGTTTGTTTTTGGAGCAACAGTGAGGAGTCTTGGGCAAGCATTGTAGCTGGAGTGAGGAGCTTCTTGGGCAGCTATTTGGAGCAGCATTGACGAGTTGGTTTCTTGGAGCAAGCTTGAGGAGGTAGTTTGTGCCTGGAGGTATTTTTTTTCACTTGTACAAATATGTTTTTGCTTATTAAATTTTATGTGCAAATCTAGAAATCCTAAAGAGTATTTTTTGTGAAAGAAATGAACATTGAATCAATGTTTTTTTTTTTTTTTTTTCATTTTCAAATTGTTTGCTTTCATTTCCAAGTCAAAAAAATGGCACCTAGAGTGAAAGATGTTGCTTGGGCATATGTTGAAATGGTTGAAAGTTAAATGCATTGCAAATTTTGCCATAGGAAAATTAAGGAAGGTCCTGGGGGCACTAATAGGCTGAAACAACACTTGGCGGCGCTTAGAGGCCAAATTACTCCATGTACCTCACCAGAAATTGGGGAGATTAGGAAGGAATTGTTAGCCAACTTTGAGAAGTTTAAAGAAGATAAGGCTAGGCAAAAAGAGTTAGAGGCTGAAATTGGGAGGAAGAGGAATATACAAAAAATGATGGCTACCAACCCCCATTTTGATTTTGAGGGTTCTTCCTCTATCCCTTGTACTGATGCATCCAACCCCTTCCGATATGTTCCTCCCTCTTTTGAGTCTATTCAAGAAAGGGGAAAGTGTAGAATGAAAAAGGGTGATATGAATATCAAAAGTTATTTCACTCTCCCCTCTCCATCAGATGCACATGGTCCTCAAGCTAGTAGAAGTCAAATGCAGCCCACTTTAGATGACCATTGGAAGAAAGAATTGAGGGAGACTGCTTGTGATTACATAGCTAGATGGTGGTATGACGCTGATAGCCCCTTCAATGCTTCCCGTTCACCATATTATGAGCCCATGTTTGATGCCATACATGCTACTGGAAAAGGCTTCAAAGGCCCTACTATGCATGAGCTAAGGGGGTATCGTCTGCAGAAAGAAATTTTATCCATTAATGACTATTTGAAAGATTTCAAGGACTCATGGGCAAGAACAGGATGTACCATCATGTCAGATGGATGGACTAATCAAGGAAACCGTACCATCATAAACTTTCTTATCTTCTTCCCACAGGGAACCATGTTTTTAAAATCAGTTGATGCATCTGATAAGGTAAAAGATGGGCAATTGTTGTTTCAACTATTGGATGAGGTTATCGAGGAGGTGGGGGTGGCTAATGTTGTTCAAGTCATCACAGATAATGCCTCTAACTATGTTCTTGCTAGTAAACTGTTAGAGGAAAAACGCAAGACCGTCTTTTGGACCCCATGTGCTGCAGATTGCATAGACCTCATGCTTGAGGATATTGGAAAATTAGATTGGGTCAAAAACATTGTAGATCATGCCAAAAGCATAACAAAATTTATCTACAACCATTCATGGATTTTGAGCCTCATGAGGAAACACACTAGGGGTAGAGATATTATTAGGCCTGCCATCACTAGATTTGCTACTCACTTTTTGACATTGCAATCTATGCTTTCACAACATAGAAACTTGCAAAAGATGTTTTCCAGTGAAGAATGGAACCTAAGCCAGTGGTCTCACAAACTGGAAGGCAAAGAATTGAAAAATAAAGTTAATGAAGAAATATTTTGGAGAAAGGCAGCAGAGATTGTGAAGCTTGCTGAGCCACTGGTTAAAGTGTTGTGGTTGGTGGATGGGGAAAGATTGGCTATGGGCTTCATTTATGAGGCTATGGATCAAGCAAAGGAGCAAATAAAGAGGGCATACAAGGATAAAGTGGCTAAGTATGGGCCCATTTGGGCAATCATTGATGAAAGATGGAACAATCAACTCCATCGCCCTATACATGCAACTGGGTATTTTTTGAACCCACGATATCATTATAAAGCTAAGGAGACAGGAGCTTTGAGGGGGCAGGTTAGAGATGGATTGATTGACTGCATTGATCGCATGATCCCATTGGAGTGTGAACAGCTGGAGATACACTGACAGGTCACAACCTTCACCAATGCCTCGGGTACCTTTGGGAAGAACCTAGCAAAGATTGCAAGAGAAGCAGATGAGCCAGGTAAACAAAAATTTCAATTTTCAAATTCTTAATAGTTTTTTTGTTAAATCGTTTATAATTTAAAAGTTGGATATAATTTGTAATTTTGTTAGCCATTAACCTGAATTGCAGAAGTTTGCAATTCGTATTTTGAGTCAAACTTGTAGTGCTACTGAATGTGAGCGCAATTGGTCTGTATTTGAGAGGATTCACACAAAGAAGAGAAACTGTTTGGATCAAAAACGGTTAAATGGTCTAGTCTATGTCCAATACAACCTCCAGCTCAGACGCAACCAATTGTTGAAATAAAGCCCTGATTCAGATCCCATTGTGTTGGAAGACATTGATCCAACATTAGATTGGGTAGTGGAGAGTCATCCAACAGAGTTTGCTTTTGATGAGGATATGGATTTTGAATTACAGATGATAGCATCACTCGAACATAATGTTCAGTTGAATGCAGATCCTAATGCACTTGTACCAGCCTCAGCCTCACAGCCAGCAAGTCCTCCAGTTGCAAGCGCTTCCTCTACTCAGCGACGACAAAAGCGCATATCTCGTCCATCTCAGCTTGCATCTGCTTCACGGCCTGCTAGTGCTACCACTTCTACAGTTGCAATTGGAGATGATGATGAGGAGGAGCCATGGGGCCCCCTGTATGACTCTAATGATGATCCTGAGATTGATCCACATGATCTTGACTCCTTTGGCAGTAGCTACTAGCCAGTAGTACTAGTCACAGTTTACTTTTGTTGTAGAGGCCATTTCTAGCCTCCTTGGTTATGTGTTTTTGTTTTGATCATGTATGTATTGGACAGTGCACTAGGTGCCATTTCAATATAATGGATATATTCATGAGCCTACTTTGATCAAATGTTGTCTTCCATCTATATTCTAATGCTGTGTGTTTGGAAACATGAATGAAAATCTTTAAAATTATCTTTTTTTTTTAAAAAAAATATATATATATATATATATATATATATATATATATTTAATGTATTTTTTTACAACGACCAAGTCATTAAAATAGAGCCAGCCGAGTCGATACCGAGTCGGAGTCGGAGTCAGAGTCGACCCTCGGCCGAGTCGGTGTCAAAGTTGGAGTTTTAAAACATTGGTGTGATTAAGATGAGTATTATTTTTTGCTTTCACTATATTTTTTTTATGAGTTAGGAATTTATCCATGTATTTGTTTCACTTATTAACTGTTGGGAATCGGATACAGGTTGTTAGGCTCTAAAAGTATAACATGGTATCAAAGCCGAAACTCTGAATTGATCTCGGAATCACAGGAAGTCGAGTTCATATTGGATCGTCAACGCTAGGTTGGCCCGGATCATACAAATAGAATTTTTTTTCAAGGCCAACAGAAGTGTTTTTAAGGGCAATTGTTTTTGAGTTGTGAAAAAAAACGATTCAAAAAGGTGGAAATAAAAGAAGGGGCCCGATTTTAAAAAATTAAAAATTAAACAACAACAACAACAACAACAAAAAAAAAAAATTAGCTTGGTCGTTGATCAGCCAGCCACCGCAATCACGGCACCACAACGACAGGCGGGCAGAAGGACCAGCCGTAGAGAGGCACTATTAGAATAGGTCAAGCCAAGCACAAAGGCAAAGAACAAGTCGACAAGAAATCAGAGGAGCAGGCACGGACAAACTCAGTCGTGGGCAGCAGGAGTCGACTTGCAGCTGAAGAGATCATGAGTCATGACAATGCAAGGCAAGTAGCGTTCAACTGGGTTGACGTAACCGCAAGGAGAACAGCATAGCTTAACAAGCCGAGTGACCAAGCCCAAACAAACATATCCAAGTTAGCTTACCAGGAAATAGTCGCTGAGACAATTTTGCTGCACAAGATAAACTACATAGAAGAGCCGGCAGGAGAGGTCGAACAAGCAGAAGTGAGACACATCTGCCAAGTTGTGAGGGTTGCAGTAGAGAGCAGATTGAGGAGCAGTGGCCTGCAAATTAAGCATCACAGAAGAGAGCATTGTCAGGCTGAAAGGGAAATGGCCCAACACGATCGAGTAGTGGACCAAGAAGACGACGCACATAGGAGACTAGTGCATAATCAACGAATCGGGAAATTCTATCGCACATGAACGTTGCAGAGATGATTGGCAAGGCAGTTAAGCAAGTACACCGATTGAGATTAAGCCATGCGGAGCCGTGGTCGAGAGAAAGGTAGCCAGCCATGATAGCTAACCGTTATTCAGCCATAGGAGCATCTGACAGTGGCAGGAATTAATTTATAAAAAAAATCGTTGCAATATTTCAAAATGTCTAGCCAGCGTTGGCGATTTTGAGGACTGGCCTGCAAATTAAGCACCACAAAAGAGAGCAGTGTCAGGCCGAAAGGGCAATGGCCCAACACAATCGAGCAGTGGACCAAGAAGACGACGCACATAGGAGACTAGTCCAAAATCGGCGACCAATCGAGCTTGGGCAGCAAGCAGCAGTTTTAGACTTGGGCAGCAAGCAGTTTTGGGCAACAGGCAGCAGACTTGGGTAGCGTGCAGAGAGTGAGAAAATTATTGTAAGTCAATTTGACAAGGATGGCTACTGGGCTACGTTACGAGTATAGGCTGGATGGGACAAGAAATTTTAGCCCGTAGGAGCGGATTGTTTTGCTATTTGAGGAGCAGGAGTTGTGGAACATTGTGGAGAAGGTTGTCCCAATTCTTGCAGATCCTGCACAATTGGGTGCATTTAATAAGATAAACGTGAAGGCCAAAAGATTAATCTTGTACTCCATTAGAGACCGTGTTATACCTCGTGTGACAGGGAAGAAGAATGCATGTGAGATATGAGCATCCTTAACCAAGTTGTACCAGTGTAAAAACCAAAACAAGAAGATGTTGTTGAAGTAGAATATTAAACACACACATGGCAGCAACAATATAGGAAAGATAAACAGGAGAGTACACTTATTATTAACAAACAATATACATTTATAGTACACTGTGTGACCTTTGGATTCATATTCCAAGTGGTCTCTTGGACTCTTTTGGCTGTTCAGCTTCCACACTAACCCTTAGAGGATTAGATGTCCAACATTCCCCCCCTTAATCCGAAGGATTATGTATGAGTCCAAGTAGAGAGCTGTAATACAAAATGTACAAAAAATGCATGGCAGCACTAGGCTAAATGTGTTGTCTGAAATGTTGGTATAAGGGCAGTGGTTTAAGGATGACCACCAACACTCGAACGCTTAGTGCAGTTCCCAGAACTCTTCCAAGTCTGGCATGAAGCTCAAGTCTTCTGCTAGAGGAAGTGCTTCTGATGTTTTGAAAAGGGAAACCTTCAACCATGAAAGGGAGGTCTCACCCCACATAAAAGGGAGAACTACAACCTCAAAAGGGAGGTCTCAACCTGTGATGGTTTAAGGATGACCAACAACTCTGGAATGCTTAATGCAATTCCTGGAACTCTTTCAAAACTAGCAAGAAGATTAAGTCTGCTGCTAGAGGAAGTGTCCTTGATTCTTTGAAGAGGCTTCACCAACTAAAGGCATGCTTAGGGGCATCTTTGTCTCTAGCTACAACTCAGAATCTCGTGTGGCAGGTTGTGGCTCAAGCTCGCTTGATGTGGTTTTGAAGCTTGTAGATGACCATCATTTCCCCCTATCAGATACAAGGTGAGATGATGGAGAAAACTCAACTGCAAAACTGTTCAATACTCTTGAACAAGTTCTGACATGTGACTGGAATATCTTCTTCGTTGTTGATGCCCATTGCCAAAAAGCGATCCATCCAAGAAGAATCTTTGTACTTGCAAGAGGTTTGTTTCTGAGGCATCTGTTTGAAGAATCACTGGTATTATGATAGTGCTTACATGGATGAAGATCAAAACATTGATCTTTCAGATGGCCAACTCGGTCAAAGTGTTGGCATTTCACAATCTGTTGCTGTGGAAGAGCAGCAGAATCTGGAACAACTGAAGGTGAACTCTCATGAAGAGCAGGTGAAGATGAACCATCCTAAAGAAATCCAGCACTTTGAAATAGCACTGGTTTGGAGTAGTCTGGAATATGAAACGACACGTCCTTGTCATATCCAAGACCAATTATGTGCTTGTTGTGGACAAGCTCTTCCCAAGGTCTGATGATGGGCTTCGGAAGTGTTGGCTGAATTTCTGCGTCTGTATGCAATTCTGCTACTTTGGGCACTAGATCTGAATCAACTTGCTGCTCATGGGAGTCTGTTTCAATGTTTCGAACAGAAACAGGTTCAGAATGATGACTCCTCTGTTTTAATTCTTCTTGCTGAAGATGAGATTCAAGCTCCAAAAAATCTACCTTTTCTTGTGTATACTATAGATAGGTTTTAATATCACAGAGAGTGTTATTGCTAATTTTGTTGTATATCAGTAGAATGCATCAAAGTTTTCAATAATTCTAATACTTCAGTAATTTGATCCGTATTCTCCATTGTCAAAATTATACCTTTTAAAAACTAATCACAACTATGACCCAATGTGGAAAAGTAACACCCACTCACAGTACAAAGACACAGCAATATCCTCTATAAATGTGCACCAATTGACAAGTGTGCAACAAGAAGCAATAGGTAGAATTCAAAGATGCTACAACCGGATCAACTTGAATTGCTTTACAGGGGTCCAAAAGAGTCTTGAAGCATACCAGGAAGCAGCTTAAGTATTTATTCAACACTATAATTCTTTCTTTCTCAAAGTTTGCAAGGAGCCAACAAACTAGACAATGCAGATTGGTTCTTATTGAAAACTTTTATATCTCAACACCCGCTGCAAACAAAAATAAAAGAATGCCAAAATACCAATATGTGTTCCCACTGTAATATCTTTTTATTTGCTAACATCACTCTTTGAATGGCATAAGTTTGTCCAAACCCACCCGGATCGATGATATCACAGTTTAAACGAGATATCACAAGTTCTGTGTATTTGAGATTTTGATTTTGAGTTTCCCAGATTGCGGAGGAGATAGAAAAATAATATGCTCGGAGTAGGAGTGGGAGTAGAAATAGGCGTGAATCGGCTGTTGTATGTACGGCGTGTCTTTGTGGATACTCCCAACAGATCCAAACCTTAGTGTTAGAAGTGCCTGATGCTGCAATGCAGCAATGGGGTTTCAAGTTTATTCCAATGGATTTGGCAAAGCCTATGACTGAAACGACTGCGATTCCTTTCCAAAAGCAGCCGTTGTTGATTTTGATGGAAGTCATTTTGGGATAACAATGGCAATCATAAGTATACTTGAACAACAAGAAGAAAAATGATTAGGTGTCCAACATAGAAATTGAGAAATGCCAAGATGTCTGAAACTAACACAGTTGCATCATACATAACTAGGATCACTCAGATTAGAGATGATTTGGTAGCAGTGAGGGAAACAGTTAACAATTAGAGTTGGTCAGATCAGTCTTGAGTGGCTTTCCTCCGAAATGGGATGCCTTTGTTAATGGGATTGTCGCACAAAAGAATCTGCCTAATTGGGATAGACTGTGGGTTGACTTCGTACAAGAAGAGACAAGTAGATGTTCCAAAATTGAAGGCTAACATGATGGAAAGGATGATAAGGAGAATTTCACTCTTGCTGGAAGGAGCAAAGGTAAAGTAAAGGGAAGGTGGGGGATCTACTTTCGTGAAGGACGTGAGCAAAGTGAAGTGCTTTGCTTGTCACAAGACTGGTCATTATGTGAGCCAATGTCCACATAAGAAGAAGATGAAGAAGGAGGATCAGGTGGTTGCATCATCATCAACTGGGATTCATGACTTTACGAAGAAATTCAAGAGAGAATTTTCTCTAGTTGCCTATGTTTATGATAGTATAATTGTTGTGTATGAGGACAGTGTGTTATGGCTAGTGGATAGTAGAGCATCCAGTCACATGACATGGATGAGGTCAGTGTTCCGCAGTATTACAAAGACAGGCTTAGACTGTAGTGCGTTTAGTGGAGCTAGCACCATGCATGCAGTGAAGGGGGTTGGATGTGTCTAATTCCAACTAGAGTCAAGAGAATTTTTGGAGGTGACAAGGATATTATTTGTTCCAAGGTTGATGTACATGTGTTCTCAGTGTCAGGCTTGAAGGATGTTGGATATAGAGTTTTGTTCCGAGATGGACAGGTGCTTCTATATTCAGAGGGAGCGACCTTGGATGCAGTGGTAGTGCTCTGCATCAAACAAGGGCAGTCATCCAGGTTGTTGGGGCAACCTGTGGTATATCCAAGGAGATCTTAGATACAAGATCAGTGTTAGTTGCTGAGAGGGAGCAGTGGCGAGGAAGAGTAACTCTTTAGGTACTGTCAGGAGCCTCAGCTAGTGTGATATGACATTTATGGATCCTTAGGAACAATATCCTCAAAGCATGGTTGGAGGTGACAGGTTTTGAGCTCAAGTTTCAAATTAGATAGCAAGACAGGCTTCAATGTCGAGGGACCAGTTATAGATCTGAGATGTGCTTGGAGTCAGATTCAGGTGGAGGAGTTTCTTCTAAAAGTTCCTCCCTCAGTAAGAGGGGGTATTTAGCTTTCTAGCTTGAAAGGTACTTCTAGTCGTGTATCTTGACTAGGACATCAATTTGCCTTGTTAGGAGCTTGCATTCAATATGCTGAGTGTGCAAGTGAGTTACACACATGTTGATGTGACGTGCATGTTGGCAAGCTAAATTTATGACTTGTACTTGATTTAAGGTAGAGAGTGCATGTTGGCAAGCTAAATTTATGACTTGTACTTGATTTAAGGTAGAGAGACCTAAAAATAGGATAGTTAACTCAAGTAATGTCACTCTTTAGTAAAGATAGGATAATTAACTAAAGTAATGTCACTAAATTGAGCCTAATGTGAAGTGCTAAGACACAACAGTAGCACAAGATTGAGAGAGGCTTCTTAGTGAGCATGTGTTGGATCCGAGAGAAAGCAGTGAGGTTGGTGATTAGTATTATATTTTCTCAGCTAGGCCATTATCCCTGGTACGGAAGCCCAACAAAGTTCTGTGATTAATTTATTAATGAAGAACTGGTGAGCGGGCAGAAATTTGTTTTTGTGTGTGATTCAGATCAAGTATTATTTTATGCTTCCGTTATATTTTCTTTTATGAGTTAGAAATTTGACCATGTATTCGTTCCACTTATTAATTGTTGGGTACTGAATACTAAGTGTTGAGATCTGAAATTCTAACACTCAACCTCTAAGGGAATAGGAAAATTGTCCTCCACAGTAATAAGCAATCTCGGCCTCCATATTAGAGGCAATTTTGCCCCCAAAGAAACAAACAAATTCGACTCTTGAAGATGACAAACTCAGCCCCCAAATAAATTCAACATACGAGGATCAACTCAACCTTTAGATAATGAATTCGGCCCTTGATACTCGGCCTCCTCTGACAAATAATATCACCTCCAGAAGATAAATTCTACCCTCGAAAATTTGACCACCAATGCTGAGTAAATCGGCCTCCAGATGATGATGCAATATCCAAAAATTTGCCTCCCAAGATGATCAATTTGGCCTCCCAAGGATAAATTCGGCCACCCAAAATTATCACAGAAGAAGCTCGCACAATACCACAATTTGGCCTTCAAGGAGAAGGTCAATTTGGCCTTCAAGGAGAAGGTCAATTCGACCCTCCTTCAATGATGGATTCAACCTCCTTACGAAATGAATAATTCAACCCCAGTGATCTTCTTACAAATACAAGCCAACCTCTATAAGATGTCAATTTGACCCTCTGAATATCCACTCCAAATCCTCCTGCAATTTAGCTCAATCAGAAAACCTCTGTGATTTCCCCACAAACCGACTACGGTGACACTTGAAGTCCATCGAAATCAAATGAGAACTAGCTAGGATGGCACTCGAAGTCCACTGAAACCAGATAGAGAGATTCACTTGAAACACTTGTGCTAAACTCGCTTGAGCCCCAACCAATCATGAAGAAATAATTGCAAATCAGAGTGAATTAGAAATGATCTCCTTTCCCCTTTTTAAAGATTTTTCTAGACCTTCTCCAATCTTCTAGAAACCCCTTTTTTAATATTTTTGTTGATAAAGTCACCAAGTAAATTTTCTTATTTTTTTCAAAGTGACTTTTGCCCCTTTTTATTCAGTAATATTTTGCCCCTTTTATTTAATAATAATAATAATAATATCAAAGTAGAGTTGGGAAAAACCCTTTTGTCACCTTAGCAATTTTCGCCTCTTGCTAGCCTAAAGGAGATAGTTATGCACAATATCTCTATGCTCAAATAATCGAGGACATTACAAAGTACCATATGCCATCTTTCAATATCACACTCTAAAGAAATGAAAAAGAAAAGAATGGTATGAGGCAATAATCAGCAAGTTTTAAGGATCAAATAACTCTCAAAAACTAGATCTCTTGCACCTTCAATTGCTTGTACAATATATAAGAGGAGAGAGTAAGAATACGTAACATAGGAAATAGAAAAGGAGGAAGAATGGTAGCCTCCAAATATAGTGTTCTTATTTAGTGAACATAGAATGTGTACAAAGACACTAATACTCCAAACATTCACCATCCTTCCAAGATAACCACCTGCAAGAGAAAATACACTCGTATATGTCTAATTTATTTTTCCAATGCAATTTTTTCATGCATAAAATAGACCTTGCGAATTTCCTAAGGAGAGAATCCCCTAAAATTAAGTCTCAAAAATAGGATTTAACTTCCCTTAATATAGCGTTCTTTTTTAGTGAACATAGAATGTGTACAAAAACACTGATACTCCAAACGTTCACCCTCCTTCCAAGATAACCACCTGCAAGAGAAAATACACTTGTGTATGTCTAATTTATCTTTCCAATGCAATTTTTTCATGCATAAAATAGACCTTACGAATTTCCCAAGGAGAGAATCCCCTAAAATTAAGTCTCAAAAATAGGATTTAACTTCTCTAATTACGGCACACCCCTCTCTAGGTATGAATAGCAATGCAGGCTCATAAGAATAACATTAGAGGCCCTTCTAGGCATAGCACTCCCTAGGTAAGGTCACATTAAAACCTCTCAAGGTTCTAGCTTTTAATTTCTAAAAATAGCAAATACACCTCATGCAAGCCCACCAAGAACTTCTCGACAATGCCAAAACGCAATTGATCCCTGAAATTTCAAAATGCTCAAAATGACTTGAAATCCAACGATGGCAATCCACATCACACTAGGTACCAAAAAGTCCAATCACCTACTAAAAATGCACCACTACAAAATCAATTACAACTTGAAACACAAGGAAATCTCCCAACTAGTTCCTCAAATATGTAATCATCCTATCAAATGGACCACTCTCAAAAACTACTAAAAATAGTAATTGCTAAAAATAACTACTACTAAAAATAGATATTGTTGAAAATAGCAACTTTTCATATTTGCTCAAAAGTGAAGTTTGTGCACATTTCCCCAAACGGTATCCAAATTTATGATCAAATCCCAAAAAATGTACGTTTGCAAAACGCGAACCTGACAATGCCCTCTAGTGGCCTTCAACCTCCCATATCAGCTTTGAACACAACACTGAACTTGCCAGTATGGATCACTTGCTCTACTCAAATCTCTCTCCATCAAATGTACCTATATACATGGTCTAACCTACTCAAGAACCTATCCTACCAATAACCCTACAATAACAAGAACATGAGACCATGTGCCAAGTCTAAAAGGCATTCACGAACCATGGACACTGCATTGATGCCAAATGGATCAACCAACCAATCCACCCCATAATGTACCCACAAACAAAATAAGATAGGCACTCGAGTTGGATTTTGAATAAATCTAACCTCCATGCTAGTAACGTGCTAACAGGTGTATGAAGAAGACAAATTCAAATCTGTAAACTCAATAGATCAAGTGAATGATCAATAAAACAAAGTGGACATGACTTTGCAAACATCAAACCTGGTACCATCAATGGTGACCAAGATGTACAAAGCTATCAAATAGAAGTTATTGTCCAAAAGTCATAGGAATTATTTTTGGTATGCATACATGAAGGGTTGAATTTGTTTTATTGTGAGCTTCATCTTGAGTGGGCAAATTTATAATTATGAAATATTTTACCTAAACATTATGCCCACAAATCAACCAAAGTAGTTGAACAGCGTCAGGTACCAAAGAGTTGGAGGGATTAGAAGGCCAAGGACTATGGAAAATGTATAAATAGAACATTGCAGTCATGCAAATGGTCCTCTTTTCCCATTGTAACCTATCTTTGTATGCTGAATAAATAGACTATTGATAGCTATTGTTTATAACTTACACTCTCTCAAACTATTCTCTCCTCTTCTAGCTCTCTTGGTGCTTGTAGGCATAAGCAGTATAGCACATAGACTACTTTCTTGTTATAGTGTTTACTCTTGCTTATTTTAGGTTTGCTACCATTTGATATGAAACAAAGTGCTTCTCAATGGATTGTAGGATATTTTTGGTAGCTCAAAAAATCTAATTATTCATAAGCATCAACAGTTGATTATCTCCTCTTGAATCATATGATTAATCTTGTTTCACTCCAACTTGCTAAATTTATCAAAAGGAAGTGTTCCCAGCAATTAATCATTCCCCTTCACTAGGGAGATGGGTCGGTCTAATTCAATTTCATTTCCAGTGGCAATGATGGACCATTCCCCTTGTTGCATTGTCAACTCTTGTTACCACTCCTAGCTAAGATTGAGTTAGTTACATCTTATATTGCATTCTTGCATTACGTGTTGGTTTAATTCCATTTTTCACACCCAGATTATGGGCCTATCATTTCAATGGAGAAAACACATATTGGGTTCTTTTGTCAAGTAATCCTATGAAGTTAAGCAAGAAGGTGATTTTTTGTTGTTTAAAATACGTTTTTGAATGCACAAATGGATTCAGCACCTTGAAAAACCTTGGGGCATTCGGATTCCACTAATTAAATAGCTTAAACTCAAGTTTTTAAAAATCTCTGCCAAATTTTAAGTAAGGGAAGAAGTTGGGAGGAGATAAGCAATGACTAGAGTTTTTGCAGCTCTCTGATCAATGGTGAATTCTAGGGATTCAGAGAAGAAATATGTTTGTATTGAAGGAATGGCAACTCAAGCCATGGCTTCATAAAGTGCCATGTTGAAATACAAATCTATTCTTCTGATTATTCAAGAAGTACAAGAAGTACAAGCCATTAATGTTTCTTTGAAAGATGATGCCTTCAGCAGTGAAAAAGAAATTCAAATTAGGGTTTGGCCTGCATATTTAATGGGTTTTGGCCACGATTAACTGATCTCCACAAATGGATTTTTGATATGTTTTGAATTTCCATGGAACATGAGAATCTGGGTTAGGTCTTAAATTCACTGACACAAACCTACTCATGTACCTCAACCATCCTACTCTGCATAGCAGAAAATTACTCATCAATGAATGAATCAACTAGCACACATGATAATTTTTTAAAAATTTCAACCCTTCTTCGTTATATTAACAACTTTATTAGTCTAGGGCTCCCGTACTAGGGATAATGGCCCTCACACATACACTGATACAAGAATACAAAAACAAGATACAATGATCGTCTAGCTAATGTGGAGCTCAATCACAACTGCCTTGATCGTACCTTGAACACAACTATTGGTCCTTTTGCTCCCAATCTGGAGCTCCTACCTCTATTAATGAACCTGCTCCTTTAGGTCACTGAACTCGGCTTATGAATCTACTCTCTAGTTGATCATTCGTCCATTAATGCATCAACACTTAAGGTCTTCTTTCGAGTTGTTCAAGCTTCGTTTGTGGACAACTCTCAACTGCCCACTGCTACTCCTCAGCTACTTTGGGACTTCTTTCCTCTAATGCCTTCCTGCACTACTCCAATGAAGACAAACTTTGGGTCGAAGATCTGCCACCTATCACTATCAAATGTCCTTCTTCAATAATGAACTTGGGTTGTCGATCTAGCTCTCTTAGCTTATCAGACCCTGAGCTCAATAAGTCTGCCACTCCTAACAGGCTTGTAGCCCTTCACAAGACCTGCACTTAAGGCACCATGGCTAACCATCTAACAGTCCTCCAATTTGTACTTTGCCTGCCATCCATCTGTCCAATCTGGACTCTAACTCCATCTTCAGATCTGCTCATTCTTCAGCCAATGCTTCACTGATCTTGGACCTATAGGACTACCTTCTCCTAGGGCTTGAATATTGTTGTCCTTCCCACTAAAATCTGGACAAACTTCTTCATCATATCCTGCAATCATACTTGGCTTCAATACCTCTGCAAACTCTCACTAGCAGCCTTCCTGTATAGCGCAGCCTTTACCCACAACTTACATGATTGTTTCAACTTCCAAACTAGATCTTTTTTTCTTCAAATAGGAAGCTCCAGGGCTTGGCCTTACTTGCCATCACACATGGATACTCAGCCACTATTCTTGGAGGATTTAAGGCTAGTCACATACCTGATCTGCTCCTATTTCTCACAGCCTGATCTTGCCATCACTTCCACCAAACTCGGCCTAGTAATTAGTCACAAACAATCCCTTCTACTAAGCTCCAATGGTGTGCGACCACTTCAGATTTTGCTTCTCTCATGCGGCCCTAACTAGGGCTTGTAGTTGTTGTCTAAACCCTAGGACAGATGTCATCTCTTAGCATTCAATCTACTTGAGAAACCTCATCTAGACGTCCCACTTAGTCCTTAAGTCTCTCACTATTCTGAGCACCAACTAAAGTACTTCAACCCCCCTCCTTTAGGGCTATTGTGATACACAAAGTCCAACCCTAAACTCGGCCTCCATTATTCCTCATTTCCTGGGCAAAACCTTCTTCAAATTTGTTTCGTTGGTCCCTTAACACATGCGGCCTACCTCCATTGACTAGACAAACTGCTCGGCCTCCCAAAACTAGCCTTATGGCCATCCTAAACAGTTGTTACAGGAGTTCCGGCCTATCATAAGGAACCCTTAACATTTGTGGCGTATTATATAGGGATTTTTCCCATAACTAATGCTCAAAATTTCTTTCCCAACTCTGCTAGCAAGATCCCACTTGTCCTAAACCAAAACACACAAGAAGATCCACTCCACGTCCTTCTTTCCAGCTCAGCTAGGCTCCTAGGGTCTGCATCTACCTCTGATCTAATTCCCTTGATGGATAACTCGGCCTTCCTTGCAGCCCTCCTTAGCCTACAAGCTCAGCCTTTCCTTGAGGACTACATCTCTTGTATCGTCCATGACCAAATGAGTTTCTCTCACTTGAATATACTCTAGCCTAGCCTTAGACCTTCTTCAATAGTTTTTCTTTAAGCCTTCTTAGGAACCCTCTAGATCTTAGAGGAACTTTCCACTTAGACTTAGCTTTCATTTTCTTTTTAAATTTTTCTTCTAGAATTTTAAACCCCGTCTAGGTCTATAACCCCTTCACTTGGGTTTTTTGCTCACAAACCCCCTTTGTGACCAAAATTCTCACAAACCCAAGATATGGGCTTGTGGAATACCTCTCAAGCTACACTTTTCAACACTCCTTAGCAAGGGAGGTACTTCCACTAAAGTATCCAACATCACCGGCAACACTAACCCACCTAGCATCCACCTTTGCAGCATACCCTGTAGAATGGATCATTGTCAATGTAGTGTCTCTACCTCATCAGAACTTGAAGATCTCAAGATTTCGTAGGGTTGCTCCCTCTAATCTAGACTCCCTTTGAGCCAACAAGATCTCCACTAGCTCACACGCTTCCACGTGCACACTCTAATCCACTGGCCCTCAAAGTAGTTATGATACCATGTTGAATTTCCATGGAACATGAGAATCTAGGTTAGGTCTTAAAATCATTGACACGAACCTTCTCATGTACCTCAACCATCCTACTTTGCACAATGGAAAATTACGCATCAGTGAATTAACTAGAGCACATGACAATTTTTTAAAAAATTCAACCCTTCTTCATTATATTAACAACTTTGATACAACAATCTAGTGCTCTCGTACCAGGGATAATGGCCCTCATACATCCACTGATACAAGAATATAGGAACAAGATACACTGATTGTCTCGCTGATGTAGAGCTCAATCACAACTACCTTGATCATACTTGAAACACAAATGTTGGTCCTTCTGCTCCCAATCTGCAGCTCTTGCCTCTATCAAATGGTCATGCTCCTTTAGGTCATTGAACTCGGCTTATGAATCTATCCTCTAGTTGATCATTCGTCCATCAACGCATAAACACTTAGGTTTTTCGAGTTGTTCACGACTTCGTTTGTGAACAACTCTCAATTGCCCACCGTTGCTCCTCGGCTCCTTTTGGCTAAAGGTCTGCCACCTATCACTCTCAAACGTCCTTCTTCAAGAATGAACTTGCGTTGTCAATCTAGCTCTCTTGGTTGATCAGACCTTGAGTTCAATAAGTCTACCACTCCTAGCAAGCTTGCAGCCCTTCAAAAGACCCGCACTTAGGGTTCCATGGATAACCATCTATAGTCCTCTAATATGTACTTTGGCTACCATCCATCTGTCTAATATGGACTCTAACTCCCTCTTCAGATCTGCCCATTCTTCAGCCAATGCTTCACTGATCTTGGGCCTACAACTCTACCTTCTCTTCGGGCTTGAATACTGCTATCCTTCCCACTGAAATCTAGACAGACTTCTTCATCACATCGTGCAAACATAATTGGCTCAGAGCATAATGATCTGAGGTATTTCAGCCGATACCTTGGCTACAATACCTCTACACAGTGCAAACCCTCACTAACAGCCTTCCTTTATAACGCAACCTTTACCCACAACTTGCATGATTGTTTGAACTTCCAAATTAGATCTTTATGTCTTCAAATAGGATGCTTCAAGGCTTGGCCTTACTTGGCATCACACATGGATACTCCGCCATTGTTCTTGGAGGATTTAAGAGTAGTCGCATGCTTGATCTGCTCCCATTCCTCACAACCTGATCTTGCCATCACTCCTACCAAACTTGGCCTAGTAATTAATCACAAACAATCCCTTCTACTAGGCTCCAATGGTGTGCATCTACTTCAGATTTTGCTTCTCTCATGCAGCCCTAACTAGGGCTTGTCGATATGTTGTCCTAAACCCTAGGGAAACCTCATCTCTTGGCATTCAATCAACTTGAGAAACCTCATCTAGACATCCCACTTAGTCCTGAAGTCTCTCTCTATTTTGAGCACCAATTGAAGTATTTCAGTCGTCCTTTAGGGCTATTGTGACACACACAGTCCAACCCCAAACTCGGCCTCCACTACTCCTCATTTCTCAAGGAAAACCTTCTTCAAATCTGTTGTGTTGGTCCCTTAACACTTGCAACCTAGCTCCATTGACTAGACAGACATCTTGGCCTCCCAAAACTAGCCTTACAGACCTCGTGGACAGCTGCTATAGGAGTTTCGGCCTACCACAAGGAACCATTGACATTTGTGGCCTATTATATAGAGATTCTGCCCATAACTAGTGCCCAAAATTTATTTTCCAACTCGGCCAGCAAGAACCCACTTGTCCTAAACCAGAACACACAAGAAGATCCACTCCATGTCCTTTCCAGCTCAACTAGGCTCCTAGGGTCTGCGCCTACCTCTAATCTAATGCCTTTGATGGATAACTTGGCCTTCCTTACAGCCCTCCTTGGCCTAGAAGCTTGGCCTCTCCTTGAGGACTACATCTCTTATATGCTCCATGACCTAATGAGTTTCTCTCACTTGATTGTACTCTAGCCTAGCCTTAAATGGCTTTTCTCTAAGCCTTCCTAGGAACCCTCTAGATCTTAGAGGAATTTTCCAGTTCAACTTAGGATTTAATTTTCTTCTAATTTTTCTTTTAGAATTTTAAACCCCATTTGGGTCTAAAACCCCTTCTCCTTGGTCTTTTGCTCACAAACCCTAGATTTGGGCTTATAGAATACCTCTCAAGCTACACTTTTCAACAATACGTGGAAACCCCTTTTAACAGATGATATAAATATTCACCCCTTGACTCGAGGTCTCTTTGTTGTGGTTTTTGATAATATCGAGAATAAGCAGAATATTTTTGAATCCAAGCCCTGGTTTTGTGGCAATTCTAACCTTTTCATGTAGTATTGGTCTCCCGCCTTTGATCTGGTCACGACCTCAATCTCCATGGCTCCTGATTGGGTAAGGCTCTTGAACCTTCGCCTACATCTTTCGATCCTCCTGTTGAAGAATGTAACTAGTTTCAATCTTCATAATTGTTGTTTGAGTCATGTAAGGATCTAAATATTATTTGGAGAAAGAAAATATTGTAAAGAATAAAAGAAAAATATTTTTGGAGCATGGGTTTCATGCTCAAGTTATTATTCATTAGGTCTCCTAGGGTTTGCATGAGTCAAAGAGTCATTATCACCGTAAAAGGCCTTCTCTTGGGCATTTGTATCAAAGAAAGAAAAATTATTTTTATATGGAAATGTCTAGAAGGCTCCTAAGAACTAAGTCATCCAGCCAAGAACAAGTCAGCGTAGTGAGGGTTATTCGAACCATAGGAAAAGATATATAAAGGAAGGTATTTGACCTATTGACACAACACATCAATCAAATATCTTCTTGGGTTTGAACTGTAATGAAGAAGGAATGCGAGAGTTCTAGAAGGCAAGAGAGAATGCTAGTGAAGGAGGAGGAAGCCCTAGAGGGAATGTGAAGGTCTGAAATCTTACTATCTGTTGCTCACATTTACAAGTACCCTAAGAAACCTAGGGTTACCTCAGGTCCAAAATTGCAACATGTGCTACAAGTTGTCTTGGAAAGGACAAAAGGCTAGAAGAGCCCTAAGTCACTTGGAGATCTTGTCTTGGAAAATTGGTTGGTTGGCTTGGTTCTTAGTGGCAACCTGGGTCTAGGGTTTGGTATTGGAAGTCTCCTTTCATGTTGATTCTATAAGAAGAGAAGTTATTTATGGGTTTTCCCGTTGGAGGGGTTTTCCCTAGCTTGGAGCCTATATCTTGTGTTCATTGTGTATGATTGTGATCTTCATGTTTCGGCATTTATTTGATAATAAGAACATAGGCATAATAAACAAGAAGAATATAACTCACAAATAACTGTCATGAATGGAAAAGTGAATTAAACGCTACCATAATATAATTTTTCCAACACCTGCCAACATTGTCTTCCACTGGTACTGCATTAGGGAAGATTTATTGTCGCAGCCCAGAATCTAATTTTTTTTATAAAACTATTTATGCTCAAATATGTGTTGAGGTGGATTTCAACAAGGGTTTTCCTGCTGAGATTAATCTAACGGCTTCAGACTGTGCGGGTTCAAAAGATCAATTATGAAAATGTTTCATTTCGATGTTGAGCGTTTTATGAAACAAGTCATGTAATTAAAAATTGCCCAAAGTGTTTGCAGAATAACAAAGTCCAAAAAAATAATTGGAAGTCCAAATGCTAGGAAGGATCTCAGTTTGAACACTATACGGTAAACAAAGAAGAATAGACTCATGATAAGAAAGAAGAAAAGAAAAAACAGGAAGAAGTTCTTGTCAAAGATGATTCACCGAAGGAAACGAAAGCCAGTCAGGAAGAAGTGTATGAGGACCCTCCAGATTTAGCAACAGTGGGGGCGTAGCATATTCCAGTGAAAGTCGAATCTCCCTCTCTTCAAGGGAAAAAGTTGGAAAAGCAACTTCTTGATTAGATCAGGCAAATAAGGAAGAAATTGAAGAGAGCAACGCTCATTAAATGGTGCTCCATCGGACACAGCAAAAAATGCAAGTTGGATTCAAGTGGGGAAGAAGGGAAAAGATATTACCAAGGAAAACCAGAAGCCCGTGAAAATTGAATCAAAAATAGTTAAAAATGGAATGTAAATGTATTTGGATCTTACGAGTATTTTGGAAAAAAATTCGTTGAAATGGAACTGAAATTTTTTGTATCATGGGGAAGTCACTTGAAGGATTAGATTGACCATTCATGCTCAATCTCAAACCTGCCAGGAATATTGGTAATTTTAAATGTAACAATTATGGGTCGGATCACAGCTTTCTTTTTTAATAAAATTCCCATACATGTTTTTTTGACAAAAAAAAGTAAGTCTGTGAAGTTGAAGGGTCATTTGCTAGTGTCAAAACCATCCAAATCAAGAATCCAATGAAAATAAGGGGGAGGCATGAAAATGAAATTAAGCATTTCTCAAAAATTGTTGACTCTAGTGCTCAAGGAAGACTTCTATTCATTTTTTGTCTGGTTGGTTTTTTGTCTATCATTGTTTATAATATTTATTGCCCAAATAGTGATACAATTCAAACTCAAAGATATCTCTCATGACAGTAGAGCCAATATACACTTGAGGTGGCAAGAAAATTCTAGTACCAACACACCCCTTAGCATTTTGGCAATGGACAAAGATGGACTACTTACTCCATTCATGGTATATGGTGTCTTTGTTGCAAGAGAGAATAATCTTTGTCATATCACCACCCTCGACCCCCTACCCCTACCACTTTTTATATTTGTATCTCTTTGGTATTAGAATATAGTGTTTTATATAGATAGATAGATAGATAGTTAAAAAAACACTATATTCTAATACTAAAGAGATACAAATATAAAAAGTGGACAAGTTTGGGGGGCGATGGTGGTGATATATATATATATATATATATAGAGAGAGAGAGAGAGAGAGAGTTAAAAACAGTGTTGCGAACATGGCGATCAGGATTCAATCGGCGAGGGTCTGAAATCGGCAAAAATCATAAAAATCGGGAAAAAACAGCAAATACCAAAAAAAAACTTTTCTTTTTTTTAATTTTTTAATATCTAAATCATCCACAACATAAAATAAATGCGTTGACACATAAATATGGAAAGAGAACTAATATATAAGATGTGTAATATTATGTCTAGTGCTACATCACACATAACAGTGAATCGTGTCTTGAATACTAAGTCTTGAGTCCCGACTCAGCCTCAAAATATCAACAAAAAATATAATAATGTATCTCATATTATAAGTCATAATATAATATACAATGAAATGAACCAAATAACTAATACTATTGATTTCCCCGACCCCTCTTGCAAGAGCTTTCCTTCTAGATGAAGAAGGTGTTGGGGCTGGAAGTGAACTTTGTTGTGCTCTAGAAGCAAAAGAACTAGGAGCTATAGGAAGTAAACCATGTCCTCTACTAGTGACCATGGTAGGTGGTGTCACCTCCTCCTGTTGCTCCTCCTTTGTAGCTGCTACCCCCTCCATTACCTCCCCTGCTAACCAATCAGGTGTCGACTCCATGATTGGCAGCCTCAACCCTCCATGCAACAATGGTGTTAATCTCATCCAATGAGATGGCCTCCACATCAGGTGTCTTCTTAAGTTGTCTCACCCACAATCGAAGATTGTAGTAGATGTAGACCATGTCATTAAGTCGCTAGGACTCTATCCTGTACAAGGGTCATAAATTAATAAATTATAAATAATAAATTAATAATTATAAAAAATTATTATTTAATGAATTCAAAAAATTAATTGGAATATGTTTAACCTGTTGTGCTTCTTGGTGTCTATTTTTTCAAAATACACTCTAGTTGCACTGGCATTCGGAGGAGCTACATGTTTGGTTATGCACTCGAATGGAAAGCCTTTAGAGATTGGGTACTCTGGCACCATAATTTCTCCACCTTACATCTACAACAAAAAAGATAAACATAAGAAAAAAAATGAAATTTGAAAGTTTAAGCAAAGTATGAAGAGACAATGAAAATTGAAAATTGAAATATTAATAAACTAAAGCTTACCTAGCATTTTGGTTTTCCTATCATGGATAGCCATGTCAAAGCTAAATGTGCCGCCTATCATCCTGTATATCTCCATTTCTTTGGATATTTCTGCACGTTTTGCTGGAGATAGCACCATATTCTGAACACAAGTGAAGAATCCATCCATAACCTCAACATCAAATAAGAAACCAAAGGAGGGAGAAAATGAGGGGTTCAAGTAGATCCCTACAACATGAATGGGGCAATGGAGTATATTGTTCCATCGCTCATCAACCACTCCCCATATGAGTTGTTTCTCATACCCCTCATCCCCCTTATCATCATAGTAGTTGTGAATGGATTATTTGGCCCTATCCATCGCCTCATACAAGTAGCCCATTGCAGGCTTATCTCCATCAACTAATCGAAAAACTTTTACCAAAGGTTCAATAATGTACACCTCCTGCACTCCAGCACAGAAGCATTCTTGGTATGAAACTAGCCTGCATATGCCTCTGGTTTGCAGCTATATGACAAAGCACACCACTCCTTTGAAAGAAACATTCTCTTCACATCCCACATAGAATTCAGGAGGCATTTAAGAGATATGAAGCTAGTGGCAAACTGTGTAATGGCAAGACGGACCAACTCCTTGTTGTTGGTGAATGTTCACATCAAACGAAGCACAGATGCATGATTATATATAAATTTTGTAATGCTTTTTGATGATCCAACAATATCATTAACAAAAGGATTTTTTCCTATGTCCTCCAACATCAAATCAATGCAGTTTGTAGCACAAGGTGTCCAAAATAAGTTAGGATGCCTCTCCATAAGCATATTGCCAGCAGCAACATAATTTGCAACATTGTTCGTTATGAATTGGACAACATGTTGTGGACCCACCTCCTGAATTAAAATGTCCTACAAATAACATAAAAACCGTGCATCTTTGATATATGCAGATGCATCAACAGATTTCATAAACATTGTCCCCTTAGGACAATTAACCAAGAAGTTAATAAGGGTTCTACCCTTTTGGTCGATCCAACCATCTAAAATCACAATGCATCTTGCGTGTAACCATGAGCCCCTAAACTCCTCCAATCTCTTAGTGCATTCAACATTTTCATTCTGAAGACTACACCCTCTAAAGTCATCATATGAAGGGGCTTTGTACCCCAGGCCAACAATAGCAATGGCATTAATCACGAGATGGAAAAATGGATTGTTCTTGGCAATGCTGAAGGGAATATCACTCCAAAAAAGACACTTGCCCAGCAACTTCTCACTTTCTTCCTTCTCCCCTTTTTTAAGAGCTGACGTGATAAATGATTTGCACCAGGTGTGGTTCTAGGAATAAAAAACAATGAGATAGCTATAGGGTTGAGTGTAGATGTTGATGTTGAAGAAGAACCAGTACCACTCTCACGGTCAGCTCCCAATCCCACCCCCTGCCATTTGACTCTTTAGAACTGCCTTGGCACTTTGATTATCTCTATTTCTTCTAATGATTTGAGGGCTCTACAGATGATTTTTGGATTTGTATTTCTACAAGACCCTACCTCATGTCCAGGAATTTGTGCAAGGTAGAACTTCAATTTGTATACACCCCCTGTCATATGATTCCCACATAACTTGCAACTCAAATTTAATACGTCAAACCCTTCATCAGGTTCACCAAATTCCCACAGAGGGTCCAAATTCCTTGGCATGTTTGTAACTTAGAACTTGGAACCTAGGTCACAAGAGGAATTGCAAGTTAAACAAATGAAATTAAAAATTTACATACAACATTTTGAATTTCTGACAAAAAAAAACCTCAACTCAATGCAACAATAATGGCAAAACAAACACATTCAAACCCAAGCAAAAATTATGGAAAAAAACTAAGGTACAAGAAGAAATTAAACAAATAAAACTAACAATCAAGATTTTGCATTTTTTACCAAAGAAAACCCCTCCACAAATGCAACAAAAATAACCAAAAAAACACACCCGAATCCAAGCAAAAATCATGGAAAATATATGAGTGATAGAAACCCAAGGAAAAATAAGGAAAAAACAAAAAAATAAGACCAAATTTGATGCCCATACCTGAAAACCACACCCTACTAAAGAAACTTAGTCCAAACTTGAATTTGTTTTAGCTCGAGATGCTAAATTCCTTCACTTTTATCCTCTCTTTCCCTTGTAGATGAGCTCTCCTCCTCCTTAGAAGTTAGCTCTCACCTCTGCCCTCTATCTGCAAAATGAATGAAAAAAAAAACAAAAATGACCTTTAAAATCGCTTTCTCGCACAGCCCAATGATTTTTTTCACTTTGGCTCGCGATTTTTTTAAATCGAAAAAATCGTCAATTTTATCAGGCAATTTAATCAACATCACAAAAAAATCGCAGTTTTTTCACAATATTCGCAACACTCATTAATAAAACATTATATGTTAATACTAGAGTGAAACAAATATAAAAAGTGGTCGGGTTTGGGGAGCGAGGGTGGTGATATGGCAAAGATTATTCATAGAGAACAAATCCAAACCTCGAGGCACATCACTCCCTTAACTTGAGTTACATCTTTATACATAGATTTATTCTAACATCAAGTTACTTCTTTATACATAGATTTATTCTAACATCAACAGTTAGAGATGTTGATGCAACTTTGTCTTCCAAAGGTCAAAATTCTCCATCGTATAAAATACCACATGAACCTCTTAATTGGTAGTAATTGTTGAAGAATGTAACTAGTGTCGGTCTTCATAATTATATTTGAAATGTATTTGTCAAAAGAAAAAAAAAAATATTATTAAATAAATTGGCTTATTAAAGCATGGGTTTCATGCTTGGGTCAATTGTTTTTAGGTCAAAGTCTCCATTGAAGACTTCTAAGGTTTATGTTAAGTGTCTTTGTCCATGTCACAATATAAAGAACCCTTCTTGGGAATTATTTGTAAAGAAAGAAAATTGTTTTAAAGCAAACTAAGCCGGCCTCAAGGAAGGACAAGTCTGCCTCATTAGAAGAATTCGATCACCTAAGATGACTATATATAAGCAGCATCTCGACTCATTTGGAGGACATCTTACACAAGTTTGAATTGAAGTAGTTGGGACGCTGAAAAGGTGTGAAGTTCAAGAAGGAAGTTGGAATTGAAGTTTTTGGGTTTCTCTCTCTCTCTCTCTCTCTCTCTCTCTCATGTGCAACGAAATTCTGAAGTTGCATCAAGGTCGAAGTTGTGAAGCTATTGCATCAAGGTCAAAGTTGTGAAGTCGTTGCATCAAGGTCAAAGTTGTGAAGCTACGGCATCAAGGTCGAAGTTGTGAAGCTACGGCATCAAGGTCGAAGCTGTGAAGTTGCATCAAGGTCGAAATTGTGAAGCTGCTAGGATGAAGCTATTGAAATTGCTAGATCGAAATTGCAGTCCTAAAGCTGGGTCAAAGTTCTGTTGCTCAGAAGCTTAAATTTTTGGATTGTTGTTGGGTTGAAGGTGTTTGATAAGAAGAGACTACTAAATCATCTTGGAACGCTGACTTGGTAGAGGAGGAAGGTTTGTTGGTCTAGGGTCTTGGTCCATCTCATTTTGAATTACTGAAGGAAGAGTTCTTGATTGGGTTTTCCCCTATATAAGGGTTTTGCCCTGGTTGTGCGCCTACATCTGGTGTCCTTGATCTTTGTGTTTGGTTTTGGTAATTGCTTGATGAACTAAGATAAAAGAAGAACATAAGGAAAACAATAATAACTCAAAGAAATGACAAGTAATTATCAACAAGAGAAAATCTTTCTGCCTTTTTGATTTTCCAACATGGTATCAGAGCTAAAGTTAAGAAGAAGGAAAAAGGCAAGTAGAAGATCTATTAAGGAAAAAGGGATCAAAGAAAGGTCATTAAGAAAAAGGATCATATAAAGGGACAAGCCTACTATCTACAGGAATTATGAAAAACTCAATGAAGGGAGAAAACAAGCTAGAAGGAGCCTCTAACTATAGGGCCTGGAAAAAGAGGATAGACCTCATTCTCAAAAAGAACAAAATTTTGGATCTCGTTAAAGGAAAGTAAAAGAGCCTACTGATGAATCAGGTGATGCAGAGAAAGCAAAGTTTAGAGAAATCGAAATTGTGGCTATGAACCTAATAGTGGACAGAGTTAAGGATAACCTAATTCCATAAATATCCAACATAAATTTCGCTCAAGAAATGTATGAGGCTCTCTCCAAGTTATCCTCAATCAAGAACATTGGCCAAATAGCAAGCCTCAAGAATAAACTAACAACTGTTAAGATGACAAAGAATGATACAGTTTCATCATATTTTATAAGGAATCCAGAATCAGAGATGAACTCCAAACAATAGATGAAATTGTCCCAGAAAAGGAGCTCGTAATCATTGCCCTTCTAGGACTACCAAAATCTTGGAGTACCTTTGCATCAGGACTTAACAATTGGAAGGATACACCAACATTTAAGCAAATGTGGAATGCATGCAGAGAAGAAGAAGCTCGAGTATCGTTAACAAACAAGAAGGAGGAGAATGAAGAAGAAAACATCTCAAATGTCTATTTTGCTCATCACAAGAAGAAGGGAACCTTCAAGAAGTTCAAAGGACTAAAGATGAAAGTTGACCCATCCAAGATTGAACGTTACAATTGTCACAAGATGGGTCACTACAAAATCCATTGTCCATAGAATCCAAGTAATAAGAAGAGAGCAAGGGAACATGTGAACGTTGTTGATGAAGGACCACCAAAGAAGAACAAGATAGAAGAATCTGAAGTTAAAGACTTATTTGCTAGGGATTCTTAGGGACACTATCCCTTGCATATCCTTATATTCTAAGTTTTGAATTGTTTTCCTTTATGTTTTGATCTCTAGAATTTGTAGGCCTAACATGTCTTGTTAGAACACCTTTTATTTTTAGTTGTAGGTTTCCCTCAAGATTGGATTAAGAGGGAGCCTCCACCAATATACCAAAAGATGAGTAGTATGCTCTTTGTTTCATCTTTTCATGTTTGGTTTCCTCCTCACATCAAGACTTTTTTGAATTATATGCTAATAACCTTTTATATTTTCCATGTTAGGAAAGCTTGTTGAATACTCAAGGGTTATGGAAGAGACTTCAAAGGATAGACTTGAAGCATGGAAGAAGTTCTGCCTTTTAGGAATTTATGTCATACAAGGGTTGTTAAGGAACAACTCGAGGTATGTCTTAAGCTATAAGCTTTGTTATCAAGTTCTCTTCATGCAAAAGATACAGTCATTCTTTCTTTTAAAATTTTCTTTACATTGATAACATCATTATGTCTAGGATTTTGAATCAGTGTTCCACGGGGACTCGCCCCCCCCCCCCCCAAGGGGTCTAATTTCCTCGCTCCCCCGCGCTCCGGGGACTTGGGGACTATAGGGGACGTTTTCCCCACGCTTCCAAAAATGAGGAACCTCAGGGGACATGCCAGGGGGGCTTTTCCCTTTCCTGAGGGGGCGTTTCCTAAAAAGGGGGACGAGGGGGAACGTGAGGGGGACGGAGGGGGACGAGGTGGGGGCATGAGGGGGCGAGGGGGGACGTGGCACATTAAAAACCATTTAAATTAATTAAACGTTGAATTTAATCTTTATTTAAGAGTTAATTAACATTTAGCGTTTTGGAAAATGGCGGTTTTATGTTATAAAAACAGCAACCAAGCCATGAACAACACACTCACAGCCTTTGCAAGTTTGTTGAGCACTCCACTCATTGTTTCACTATTTGGATTTCTGATTCATCATTCCAAAACTCCTCCCTCTCTCTGGTCGAGCGTCCTAGAAGCAACAGCTCCCATCGAGCATCGTGCGAGCAGCACCTCCCTGAGCAACGCTGTGTGTTGAGGATCGGACTGCTACAGCTGAACAGGTTAGTAATAGACTAACAGTTCAATAAGTGATATAACAGTATAACTTATAAGTCTCCAACAAATCAATAGTGTGCATTGTTTGGTGTGTCTTGACGGCTGTTTTAACTTTTTTTTAAGCGACAATGCTATCGTAACTTCCAACCATCAGTTCTACCGTAGAGTCACCATGGTCTCGAAAGAAACCAGGTTTCCATGTTTCAGTTATTAATTAAAAAATTTAAATATATTATGCAGGGTTTCATATGACGTCGGACGGCCTTGTCTACGGCCACACTAGTTTTCATATGACGGCCTTGTCTCGATTTTACATATATTCTGTAGTTTTTATGATTTATCATTGCACAGTACATCAGCCCTTTCCGAATCAGTGGGCGTGTGAATGAAGTTTGGGCAATCATCAGAGTGTCTGTCTTAGAGCAGTGTCCACTGTCAACCAAATAGGCTAGCCGCTATTCGTATATTAATATTATCAGTTGAAAATCTACGGCCTGCCTAACTAATATCAATATAAAATTTATTGCTGTGAAGTAGCTCTGAAAATTGAAATCGGTTTGCTTTTGTGATGCGTGTGTACTGTTGGTGTAGTTAGAGTTAAATTACAATGTTTTTCCATGGTTAAATCATAAATGCCCTTCTACACCCTGCCCAGTCAACTTCGGTATGATTGAGCAATATTGCTAATAATGTATATGACAACGCTCATACTGATGCCAATTAAGCTAGAAGCTTTTATAAAAACATGATTGCGGCTCTAAAATATATGAACCGTTTCAACTTTCAAATATATTATATAACACAGGTTTGGATGAAGTTTATCCATCTAAATATGAAACATTGTTTCTCGCCTGTCTTAGAGCTTATCCCAATACTCCATTATATAGTCTTTTACACACCCTGCAAACTTATGAAGATGTTGATTTCCACACAATACAAAAAAACAGAAACTTTGGTTTTATTGAAAATAATCCAATGTCAAGGCCTCATGTCAAATGATATTCAAATGTCAAATGATATTCATATCAATGATCATGCTTTGCAGCGTTTCAATTCAAACCAAATTGGCAAATTGTCATAGTGGACTCAATTAATAAATTATATTTTATATTTATAAATGTTTAAGACCCTGACGCTCCCCCACTTTTCCTAAAAAATGGTAGGGAGCTTTTGCATAGGCCACTCTCGCGCCCCCTCGCTCCCTCGCCCCCTCGTCCCGGAACCTTGGTGGAACACTGTTTTGAATCACAAAGATTCTTGTTATGGTGATTAATCATTAGAATGAATCTACCCTCATTATATTATCATTCTTTTGGAACCCTAAAAAGATTCACTGTAAAACCCTAAACCTAAGGGTATGTCGATGCTAATATGGAAACCCTAGTCTACTTAGGGTTGTTGGTGAAATCTAGAATTCCTATTCTTTTGATGTTTTGGTATTGTTATGATAAAATCCCTAGTCCTTTAAGGTTTGCTATCCAAAGTTATGTATTGAATCCCTAGATCTTTAGGGCTTCATGAATTAGGGTTTATGAGCAAAACCCTTATAATATCCATCGTAAGATCCTAGGAATGAAGCCCTAGGTGTATGTTCGCTTGTCTAATTGAAACACTAGCCTGGTCAAAATTGTTGTAAGTCTAACTTTAATGTGTATTGATATTTGTGTCTTGGGTTTACCTAGTACATATTGTTGTATGCTTGTGCATGATTATGAAATCCTAGATATGTATATATACTAACCTTATTGTTGATGCTCATAGTTTGTAAATTCTAGGGTTTGTAACAAAGCCCTAGTAGAAGTTTGATATTCTAGGATATGATGATATTATTTTCAATATGATCATTAAATCTAGGGTTTGCAACAAACCCTAGTAGAGTCTAAAATGTGTGGTAGAATTGTTATTTGATTGAATTGTTGATATCTAAGGATTTGTGTCTCTAAGATGGAATCTAGGGTTTGTAATGGATCATAGTAGAATCTATCATATATCTCTGAAAATAATATTGACACCCTAGATAGAATGAGACTGATTTGTTGATTAAATTGCTTTATGTTGCAGTCTAGGGTTTGTAATAAAACCCTAGCAAGAGGTTGAAGTTTAGAGGTATGTATCTCTTGTTGATTATGATCCTAAGTTTAGGTATTCAATGTCTAAAGTCTAATGCTTCCATTATTGTATTTACATGATTCTGATATAGTTAACTTCATATTTGGTTGTACTTGTTATTTAAGTTGTGCAGGTACATAATCTTCAAGATGTTGGAGATACTCGTAAGTAAAGTTGACTTGATAATATTGGTAAACATGATGAAGAATGAAAATGATCAAGATGACCTTGATGTTGTAAAAAGGAATGAAGCCATGATAGGTTCTCTAATGTTAATCTCCCCAAATTAAGAGGGAGGGCATATTATGACAGTCATGATGGATACCTTGAAGAAGAAATTGGAGAACGAATGAAAGTACTATAATGTATTGAGGATGTCTTGGTGTTGTTGAAGAAATGAAAGAAGAAAAGCTTTTGACTAGTTGCATATTAATAACTTGATATAAGTGGCATCAGGGTGATTGAAGACCCGACAGTTTGTGTTTACTTGCATGTATATTTAAAATTTTATTACTAATTATGGGTTTGTGCTTGTCTCTCCATAAACAAGTTGAACACTTTGGGAGCATGCTTGGACAAATGGATACATCTAGTTTATTACAGAGAGATGAAGCATCTAATGGTGAATGCTTGGGAGGACATTTGGCCGGCCTATGTGTGTTTGATGTCTAGATCCTAAAGAGGGAGGGTGGCGTTGGACTTGGAGCTCTAACCTTGGATATGCACCTAGATCCCTAGATTGATGGTTAATTAGTAAGCCTCATGGTATCTAGACTGGCCGAAATCTTTAGTCCATCTTAGTCCCACCAGGATAGATTACTTTGGTCAAGAATCTAGTCCATAGCACTGAGTGTGTTGAACTCTTTGTAGTTCATTTTGGAGATCTTCCATGTACCTAGGTAATTATGAATACCTCCCTAGTTAAGAGGGAGTGTTGAAGAATGTAACTAGTGTCGATCTTCACGATTATATTTGAAATGTATTTTTCAAAATAAAGAAGAAGAAATTTGATTATTAAATAAATTGGCTTATCAAAGCATGGGTTTCATGCTTGGGTCAATTGTTTTTAGGTCAAAATCTCCATTGAAGACTTCTAGGGTTTACGTTAAGTGTCTGCGTTCATGTCACAATATAAAGAACCCTTCTTGGGAATTATTTGTCAAGAAAGAAAATTATTTTAAAGTAAATTAAGTCAATTAGGCCTCCCCCACCAAGTCGTCCTTAAGGAAGGACAAGTCAGCCTCATTAGAAGAATTTGATCACCTAAGATGACTAAATATAAGCAGCAACTCGACTCATTTGGAGGCCATCTCACACAAGTTTGAATTGAAGTAGTTGGGTGTTGAGAAATCTAGGGCATGAATAGATAAAATATTTATCTGCTTGATAATTTCTTGTGATGTACTTTTACTTCTTAGCTTATAGTCTTTTCTTCGTTATGTTATTATTGTGTTCTTTTCATCAAGACAATTATCAATATGCACAATAAAAGACAAGTGACACAATATGTAGGCTTGTCAACCAGGGCCAAAGCCTCTCACCTCTTGAGAGGAAAACCTGATCAAATTTCTTCTTCTAGATCTTCAATTGATGAGTACCAAGACCATGACACAGACCCTTGACTCTAGTATCCTCCCAAGAACCTTGTCACTAACCTTGATGTTTTGCCTCTTCCCTTTCTCGACTTTCTTCTTTATCTTGAACTGCTCTCCTCGACTCCTTTGGGAGAAACTCAGTCTCTATTCTTCACATTGTTGCTTCTCTGCTTCCTGTAGAGAAACTCGATCTCTATTTCGGTCATCCAGAAGAATCCTTCTTCGTTGTTCTAGAAGAAACCTTCTTTGCTGCCCAAAAGAATCTCCTTCGCCGCCGCAGAAGAGACTTCTATTCGCTACCCCAAAAGAAACTCCCTTCTTCGCTTGCCTAGAAGAAACCTCTTTCTCACTTCTTCCCACTTCTTTGTAGCCTTCTTCTTCGCACTTCTTCACCGAATTCTTGACAAGGTGCTTACTTTAAGTGAGGCCGATTGTGGCTTATATATACACCTTTCCTTATGTCCTTTACGCCAACATGATCACTTGTGGTTAGGCCGACTTCTTCTAGCAGTTTCTTCCATCGTTGTAGGATGACTTGAAGAGGATAAGTGACAAGGTCTTGGAGGATACTTTTCATAGACAAATTTGACCTTTTACGAAGTGTAACATGACTTCATTACATGACAATGACCGTAACATTTTATGACTAGAATACAAATAAATCCTAAAGACTCTCAATGGGAGTCTTAACTCAAAAATAAAATATCTTGCTCATGAAACCCATGAAGCAAGTCAATACAATAATTTTATTTCTCTTCTTTACATCTCATTACACAAAATCATAATTACATGTTATTATGAAGACCGAACCTAGTTACACTTTTCAACACCCCCTCTTAATGAGGGAAGTATTCGTAATGATACTTGGACTTTCTCAATCTGAATAATTTCTCATAAGAAGAATTTGGATTTGTAACTCATTTGTATAGCAACATACCAACCAGCGTTGTTACATAGCAAGGCCTTGACTAACAGCTCTTTATCTCCACAAGATCTGAGCTCAATGCTGGCGAGACCAATGATTTATAGACACTCTCATCATTGTCTCTCTCGGAACATCCCTGCCTCGGTACTCAGGGTGTGTTCCATGAGGACTATTCTTATCTTCGACTCCCCAACCCTCAAAGAATATCGGTCCTCCATGACTACTCTCCTATTGGATGCCCTATCTAATCCTCAAAGAGTATCGGATGCCAAATGATTACCCAATCCTCCATTTTGTCTTCCCAGGTGAAGACTAGAATGACATGTCTATCTCTCCCTCTCAAATAGGGAGGACATATTCCAATAAAGTAATGTACTCATTCCAAACAAAAAGGAATGTACCTAAGCTCCCTCTTGGCTTAGGAATTTCCAAGTTTCTTCCAAGTAAGAAATTTCTTTTCAGGCTCCCTCTTAACTAGGGACCTACAACAGCTCCTCATGTGGAACAACCAGCTGCTTGATGAACTCCTCTCTTCTTCGATGTCATAAATTTCATTTGTCATGGAGACTTCATCTTTTCGGTCTTCTTCATAGGGTACAGACCATCCATCACTTTCATCCATGATTTATTCATGTCCTCATTTCATCACAAAGTGATCCGTCAAATTTCCATCTGGCTTTGCTTCATGTCATTCTGCTTTCTTTCATGCCATATTTTCCGAAGGATCTTACATCCTTCAATATGGTTTTCCTGGAAGTCATCCATAGATCTTGCCTGTGGCAATTCTACATAAGCCCTCCAGATATTAGTTCAAAAACAACAGATGAACACTTAAATCAAAACTACCTTTGTGATGGTCTTTTATCATGACATCTTCCTGTAGGTATCAGCATCCTGCATACAAGTTGACACATCTCCCAAAGATATTCATTGCCAAGGATCTCCATCTTTTTCCGACTCCTATCAAAGTCTTTATATCTTTTTGGGGGATATTCTAGTCAACTCTTCTTGGTCTCGAATGTTGAATGCCTTCTACCCTTGTTGCATATTTTCACAATCTCTTCCTTTCTTTTCACACATTTCATTCCCAGGAGCTTCCAATCAGAGTTCCTTAATTGTAGGCAGCTTCCTCATGATCCATATGATAACATATTATGTTGATTTCATCTAATGTGACTTATGCTTTTTCTGCAATCTTTCAGAGGAGATCCTTTCTTCTTTTGATCATATTTCCCAAGATTGAAATAGTGATCCATATTATCTGCAACCATATGACATGACTTTCATAATAACCTATGTAAGCATACATACCTCATCTTTCCTTTCGGTCATCCAGACTTCCTGTAGCAGCTTTACTTGCAAGAATTTTATCCTTTAGACCTGCTTTCCTGTTATGTCATCATACCATCATCCCTAGAATCCCACAAATTGGAATCCCTGATGAAACTCTTGCTTCCTTTCTAGATCAGTGAATTCCTCGATAAGGATTCCATCATAGAAACTTGAGGATCTTTCATGTCCTTACCTGGAAGATGTATGATGATCCCAATCGATGATGACCTCTACTTCATTCTATAAGTATCACTTCAGATTTCAATGAGGTTTCCAAGAGCCCTTATTCTTTGTAATCAATAGAATTTATTCCAAACATTCTTTCTGCTTCCCATGTCAAGAGCTCTTACTTCTAAAGCTTTTATTACAATGCTACTTTGATGCATCCTATCTTATGTACATTGCTACCTATTTATAAATTACAAGTGAAAAGTACCTTCTAGTGAAGAACGTCATCTCAGTCATAGTAGAGATCGTTTTGCTTCTTCCTTCTTAAGCTTCTTTGTCTCGGGTTCTTTCACTTCCCCAGTAGTATGAGTGTTAAAATTGGCAACTAGGGTCAAACTCCATGTGGGTCATCTTGTTTATGGCAGCTAATATTTTTCCTTGATTCCTCTCGTCGAGAGGTGTAGGATTGATCTAACGATCGTCCCATTCTGACAAGTATTTATGGAGATATGAATTTATTTGTAATTACTTGACAAATTGTCAAGGTCGGCCAGCAGCTAAATGTGTGGCACACATGTTCAACATCTCATATAAATACGAGATAGGTGGAGGCACTATTTCACTTCACTCATTCTTCTCTCTCTCTCCTTAGCATTGGGTTAACAAGGAGCAGCGAACGTGAGAGAAGGACGCAGCAAGGAGGCAAGGAAGACGCAGAAGCAGCAGGTCATCTCTTTGACCAGCGTTGACCAACGTGGGCAATTCAGGGCTACAGTTTTGGTGTGGCTGCCTCTCCTAGGCAGGCCGCAAATTCTGGCACAAAAACTTAGGCATTCTGACCTACGATTTGACCAGGGTTGACTGCCTTAGTTTGGGGCAGCATGCTGATCACAGTTCACTGTTGTTTCACTATCTTTTTGGGGTTGCTTGAGGGCTGCTTCTTGTTGTTGGAGGACTAGATGACCGAAAAATTGACCAAATATATTGAAGGTCAATTTCACCTTGTTTGACCAGATTTGACTTTGTTGGTTAGGGTTTATTGCTGCTGTCATAAAATTACAGATTTCTGAATTTGTACTATTTCTCTATGTTGAACTATTGAAGATTAAAGAAGAATTAATCAAAGGGTTTACCCGCATTGGGGTTTGTCCCTGGTTGGCCGCCACATCTTGTGTCTTTTGTCTTGGCTTGTTTTATGTCGATCTATTAATGTTCTATCTGCACTTTACTTTATGTTTATGTGATTGCTAAACAGTGGCCAATAAGAAGAATTGAAGTAAACTACTCTAAGCATAGAACATACCATAAATTAACTTGGTAACAGAGCTGAGGTGAAGACAAAGCCCAAGCAAGAGCAATCACCGAAGGTTGTTGAAGCAATCTCAAAGACTTCATGGGGTCCACATCACGCTTCCCAGCTGAAGACAAGCTCCGTGAGAAGTCTGACTATCATGGATGGAAGATGTCTCTCGATCTGACATTAGAAGAGCAGAAAGTGTTGGCCCATGTGAGAGGCAAAATCATTGAGCCTCCATCAAATGCATCTGTTGCTGCTAGGAACAAGTGGACCAAGGGAGAAGTCAAAGCAAAGAAGATCATCTGGGACTCTAGCGACAAACGCCCAGTGGTCTATGTTTCTGAGCTAACCACCTCCAAGGAAATCTATGCTAGACTGGTAAGCTTATTTAAAGTCAATGATGCAAATCAAGTTTTGTTCCTTAGAAATAAGCTGAAGGAAATTAAGAAGGGCAAAGATGAGAGTATGCAAGCATATTTCTTAAGGATCACCGAGATCAAGAATGATCTCCTATCAATTGGCGAAGTCATTCCTAACAGGGAAATGACCATCACAACTCTCGGAGGGCTCCCATCTGAATGGTATATATTCAGGACCACTCTTCTCAACAATAATGTAATCCCGAGAGTTGAGGAACTGATGGCAAGATGCATTCAAGAAGAAACTAGGATGGAAGAGCAGGAATGTCTGCACTTAGAGGCAATCCCACTGCATTCTCCTCTCATGCTAAAAGGAGAAACAATTATGGGGCTAAATCTAAAGGAAATGTCGGACCGAAGGGTGGAAGAAAAGGAAGATGTTACAATTGCAACAAAATGGGCCACTATGCAAGGGAGTGCCCTGATAAAAAGGACTCACATCATGATGATGATGATCAAAATCACTCCTGAGGCAATCAAAGGAATGACGGAAATCAAGGAAGTGGTCAACCCTCCAAGAAGGCAAGAAACTCCAGGTATGAATCTAACGTTGTTAACAATAAGCAAGATGAATATTATCTACCAGCGGCCCTCTCTACTACTGCTCCTCCAGACTCGCTGGAAAATTGGCTTATTGATAATGGTGCCTCAAGGCACTTCACTAGTTACAAAGAAGCTCTCTCTAATCTGATAGAGAAGGAGACCAACATGGAAATTGTTCTTGGGGACAACTCAAAAAATCCCTTGAAAGGTGTAGGGAATGTCACTCTTCAATTGAATCAGGGTAATACAATTCATTTGCAAGAAGTCCTATATGTACCTAATCTCAAAAAGAATCTGGTGTCCATTTCGGCAATGGAAGACAAAGGCTACAAGGTGGCCTTCATCGATGGCAACGTATGTGTATGGAAAAAGAATTTTAAAGATGCTTTCACTCTTGGGTTTTGAGTTGATTCATTATATCAGGTCGGACGAAGTCCGCTGGGTGTCATGTCTTGTGACACATCTCTTGAGTCCGAACTATGGCATCGAAGGTTTGCTCACCTTCATTATAAAGCTCTACCCGATGTGAGACAAATGGTGACAAGGATGCCCGAGTTCAAAGTAGAGCAAGAAGGTGTATGTCCGGGATGTGCTGAAGGAAAGCTCAAAAGGGGACCATTCCCCTCAATTCATACCAAGACCTTCGATATATTGCAGTTGGTTCACTCAGATATATCTGGTATGATGCTTGTGAACTCCTTGGGAGGATATCTATATTACCTCACTTTTACAGATGATTATTCTCGCAAGACTTGGATATACTTCTTGAAAAAGAAGGATGAAGTGTTCTTCTGGTTTCGTCACTTCAAAGCCATGATCGAGAATCAAATCGAAAAGAAGATCAATATCTTAAGGACTGATAATGGGACTGAGTATGAATCCAATGAGTTCCATGACTTTTGCAAAGAGGCTGGCATTAAGAGGGAGACTACAACACCATATACTCCTGAGCAGAACGGTGTGGCAGAAAGGAAGAATCGTACGATTGTGGAAACTATCCGTGCTATGCTCCATGATCAAAGGCTTCTAAAGTTTCTATGGGCCGAAGCTGCAAATACCACCGTATATGTGCAAACCGATGCCCTCATCAAGCATCGAGTTCCAAGACTCCCTAAGAAATGTTCACTGGTAAGAAACCTTACGCATCTCATTTTACAATTTTTGGAAGTCCTGTATATTTTCATGTGCCGAAAGAGAAAAGGAATAAATTGGGTGCATCTGGAAAAAAAGGAATCTTCATGGGTTATAGCGAAAATACTAAGGAAAAGGAAGATGAGACGATGCCCGATGTGGAAGAACCTATGGATCCTATTGATCCCCCTTCGCAAGAGCCTTCCTCTTCTAGGAAGAGGCCTTCATGGCTCAGGGGGACACTTGATGATGTCGAAGGACACCTTGCACCCAAAGGGACTTTCCATGAAAGTCAGAAGTCGGCCAGGTATCAGGGATACTTGACCATCATGAGCACAATCATTCAAAATGAGCCTTCGTTGTTTACAGAAGTTGTCAAGCATCAAGTATCGAAGGATGTTATGACTGAGGAATATGAGTCCATCATGAAGAACGATGTCTAGGATGTGGTCCCCAGACCCCAGGACAAAGTCGTTGTCACTTCGAAGTGGCTTTACAAGATAACGCATGAAGCTGATGGAAGCGCTGAAAAGTAGAAGGCTCATTTTGTCACTCGTGGCTTCTCTCAGAAAGAAGGCATAGACTATGACGAGATATTTGCACCTGTTGCTCGATACACCACCATCCGCTCAATCATAGCCCTTGCTGCTTCGCAAGGATAGAACCTACATCAGATGGATGTCAAGACCGCATCCTTGCATGGTTCAATCAAAGAGGAAGTCTATGTGGAATAACCCAAAGGATTTGAGATTCATGATTGGGAATCTCACGTGCATAGGTTGAAGAAATCCCACTATGGGCTGAAGCAAGCACCCCGAGCATGGTATGAGAGGATCGATAGCTACTTGATGAAGCCGGGATTCACTAGGAGTGAAGCCAACCCTAAGCTTTACTTTAAGGTTGAAGATGACAAACATCTCATACTAGTGTTGTACGTTGACGACCTCTTTCTGACAGGTGTGGACCCTCTCATTCACAAATATAAGAGGGGGTTGGCTTCTGAGTTTGAGATGAAGGACCTAGGACAGATGCACTATTTCCTAGGACTGGAAGTCTGGCAAAAGCCAGGGGAGATTTTCCTATATCAAAGAAAATATGTGGTGAAGAAATTGGAGAGATTCGGTATGGTGGACTGCAAGCCCGTGACTACCCCGAAGGAGCTTGACTTCAAGAAGTTAAGCGGTAGTGTTGCCAGACCTATTTTACAAAATGCTACCGAGTATCGTCGACTCATCAGAGCATTGATGTTCTTGGTGAACTCCCGTCCAGATATATGTTTTGCAGTCAACATATGGTTGAGCCTCACCACACACATTGGAATGGTGCCAAGAATCTGTTGAGCTACCTTCATGGCAAAATCACTCATGGGTTGAGATACACTGTCGAAGATGAGAGGTTACATGGATATACCGATGTTGATTGGATAGGCAGTGTGGTGGACCAAAAGAGCACTTCCAGGTGTTGTTTCTCTTTGGGATCTGCCTCAATATCCTAGATGAGCAGGAAGCAAAAGTCGATGGCTTTGATCAGCGCTGAGGCAAAGTACATTGCTGCGAGTATGGCCTCTTGTGAGGCAGTCTGGTTGCAGAAGCTCTTCAGTGAACTATTTGGATTTACATTGGATACTGCCGTGACCATGTGTGACAACCAGAGCGGAATTTGTTTATCAGAGAATCCCGTATTTCATGATCGTTCCAAGCATATTGATATCAGGGACCACTATATCTAGGATATGGTGCAGCGGGGAGCAATAAGGCTCCAACATATCGGTACAGATGAGCAGGTCGCCGACATTTTGACGAAGCCCCTGGGAAAGGTCAAATTCTTGACTTTCCAAGAACGACTCGGTGTCGTTGAGAGACCCTCTTATGAGGGTCATGTATGATGCATACATTGAGCTCTGGGAGCTCCGAGGGGCTTAGGGTACTTCTTGGAGCGACATGCGACCACAGGGCGACTCACCCTCCCCTAGTGGTGCGCTATGTACAGAGTGAAAGGTTCAACCTTCCCCTGTGATACCCCGTGGCAACTTTGGGACAAGATGATTAGTTCTCCTACCCATGTAGTTTGGGACTCATGGGAAGTACCTCTCATCTAATCAATGAGTAAGGAAATGGGGTTAGAGACCATTAGTAGTACTATCGATGGACGCATCGTTGTATCTACTGTACTCCCATGCTAGGATGACTACCATTGATCTAGGATCAATGATACTGATCTAGGGTCAGTGACAGTGGTATGACACACTATAAGACTAACTTCAGGTCAGTGGAGGATGGTATGATACATCCTCTATCATTTCTTCTTCTTCATAGTTCAGCGGAGCAGAGCAGAGCAAAGTCAAGCAGTGCAAGGCAGTGCATTTGATGGCAGAGATAGTATCGACGGTCAGACGAATTAGTAGATGGAGTTCTCCCTAGTTGAGAGGGAGTGTTAAAATTGGCAACTAGGGCCAAACTCCATGTGGGTCATCTTATTTATGGCAGCTGATATTTTTCCTTGATTCCTCTTGCCGAGAGGTGTAGGATTGATCTAACGATCATCCCATTCCGACAAGTATTTATGGAGATATGAATTTATTTGTAATTACTGGACAAATTGTCAAGGTGGGCCAGCAGCTAAATGTGTGGCACACATGTTCAACATCTCATATAAATACAAGATAGGTGGAGGCATTATTTCACCATCTCATCTCACTCATTCTTCTCTCTCTCTCCTTAGCATTGATTTAACAAGGAGTAGCCAACGTGGGAGAAGAAGGACGCAGCAAGGAGGCAAGGAAGACGCAGTTTGGAGGATGCAAAAGCAACAGGTCATCTCTTTAACCAACGTAGGCAATTCAAGGTTGCGGTTTTGGTGTGGCTACCTCTCCTAGGCAAGCCACAAATTCTGGCACAAAAACTTAGGCATTCTAACCTACGGTTTGACCAAGGTTGACTGCCCTAGTTTGGGGCAACAGGCCGATTATAGTTGACTGTTGTTTGACTGTGTTTTTGGGGTTGTTTGAGGGCTGCTTCTTCTTGTTGTTGGAGGACTAGATGATCGGGAAATTGACCAAATATATTGAAGGTCAATTTCACCTTGTTTGACGAGATTTGACTTTGCTAGTTAGGGTTTACTGCTATTGTCATAAAATTACAGATTTCTGAATTTGTACTATTTCTCTTTGTTGAACTATTAAAGATTAAAGAAGAATTGATCAAAGGGTTTCTCCGCATTGGGGTTTGTCCCTGGCTAGCCGCCACATCTTGTGTCTCTTGTCTTGGTTTGTTTTCTGTCAATCTATTAATGTTCTATCTGCACTTTACTTTATCTTTATGCGATTGCTAAACAGTGGCTAATAAGAAGAATTGAAGTAAACTGCTCTAAGCATAGAACATACCATAAATTAACAATGAGCTTCTTCCTTGTCCCTCTTACGTTTAGGACAATCTCTTCTATAGTGCCCAAGTTTTTGAGAGCCATAGCATTTTTACCTTAGCCATGTTCTTCTTTTTCTTTGGAGGACCAAACTTTTCAAATTTCTCTTTTCTTCTTGTCATTGATTGATCCCTTCTATCTGATCTTTTGTTACTTTCTTTCTTCGACCTGTCTTCTTCTGCCTTGCAGAGAGACCATAAAACAATGAGCTTCTTACTTGTCCCTCTTACGTTTAGGACAATCTCTTCTATAGTGCCCAAGTTTTTGACAGCCATAGCATTTTTTCCTTAGCCATGTTCTTGTTTTTCTTTGAAGGGCCAAACTTTTCAAATTTCTTTTTTCTTCTAGTCATTGATTGATCCCTTCTATCTGATCTTTTGTTACTTTCTTTCTTCAACCTGTCTTCTTCTGCCTTGCAGAGAGACCATAATTTGATGAATGGGATAGCTTCCTCTTCCCTAGTAGATATGAGGTTACCTTACTCATCAGTCAATGCATTTAAAATAAAGGGGATCATTTCATTATCAGATACCATCTCTCCTAGATCATGCAATTAACCTTTTATTTGAGATGCTTTTGAAAGACATAACGGTATTCCTTCGTCCTTTGACACCTTCAATTTATATAGATCATATCTAAGTGATATGATCTTTCCTATCGTGCTTTCAAAAAAAAATTCTAGCAACTTATCATATATTTCTTTAGATGTCTCCAGCTCGGCTACATAGGAAATGAGAGGATCTTTAATGGATTCCTTAAGAACCTTTTGAGTCTTGAGATCCCTTTCCATGTATTCAGATAATGCTTGTTCTTCGGATGGCTTGGAGACCTTTCCACGGACATGATCAATGACTTCATTTACTTCGAGGACTACGTCTATCCTTCTTTTCCATGCAAGAAAGTTTGATATCCCAACCAGCTTATGGTTCTCCTTGAAATAAGGGTACTTACTTGTGAAGATAGAATCTTCAACTTGATGACGAACTTGTTGCTTCAGATGATCCCTTTAAGAAGGTTCTTACTTCAGTGAGGGAAGACTGTCTTCTTTTAGGATGATATTTTTCAAATGAGATCCTTACTTCAATGGAGAGAAGATTGCCTTTCGATCTCACCTTCCTTACATTTGAAGAGCTTCCACTTCTTTGGTGATGAATGAGTGATGATCTTTGAGGTGCTTCTAGGGTTTCGGTCTTTCTTCTTGCTTCCTTCTTGAATATAATTTCAAGACTTTTGTTGTTGTAGATTTCTTCAAACTAGGGTTTTGAAGATCTTGCCCTTAGTAATCCTTGGTTTTGCTACGATCCTTCTTTGAAACCCGATTCTCATCTGTCTACTTGCTTGAATGCCCCTTCTTGACTTCAACACATAAGCTCTGGTACCATGTTGAGAAATCTAAGGCATGAATAGATAAAAGATTTCTCTACTTCATAATTGTTTTTGATGTACTTTTACTTTTTAACTTATAGTCTTTTCTCCGTTATGTTATTATTGTGTTCTTTTCATCAAGACAATTATCAATATGCATGATAAAAAACAAGTGACACGGTATGTAGGCTTGTCAACCAAGGCCAAAACCTCTCACCTCTTGAGAGGAAAACCCAATCAAAATTCTTCTTCTAGATCTTCAATTGATGAGTACCAAGACCATGACACGAACCCCCCTTGACTCTAGTATCCTCCCAAGAACCTTGTCACTAACCTTGATGTTCTGCCTCTTCCCTTTCTTGATTTTCTTCTTTATCTCGAACTACTCTCCTCAGCGACTTCAAGAGAAACTCGATCTCTATTCTTCACACTGTTGCTTCTCGGCTTCCTCTAGAGAATCCTGGTCTCTAGGCTCCTCTAGAGAAACTCAGTCTCTAGATCTCTATCTCGGTCACCCAAAAGAATCCTTCTTTGTTGTTCCAGAAGAAACCTTCTTCGCTGCCCAAAAGAATCTCCTTAGCTACCCCAGAAGAAATTTCTCTTTGCTGCCCCAGAAGAAACTTCCTTCTTCACTTGCCCAAAAGAAACCTCTTTCTCACTTCTTCGCACTTCTTTGTAGCCTTTCTTCGCACTTCTTCACCGAATGCTTGACAAGTTACTTTCTCTAAGTGAGGTCGAGTGTGGCTTATATATACACCATTCCTCATATCCTTTAGGCCGACATGATCACTTGTGGTTAGGTTGACTTCTTCTAGCAGTTTCTTCCATCATTGTAGGCCGACTTCAAGAGGATAAGTGACAAGGTCTTGAAGGATACTTTTCATAGACAAGTTTGACATTTTACAAAGTGTAACATGACTTCGTTACATGACAATGACTCTAACATTTTATGACTAGATGACAAATAAATCTTAAAGACTCTCAATGGGAGTCTTGACTCAAAAATAAAATCTCTTGCTCATGAAACCCATGAAGCAAGTTAATACAATAATTTTATTTTTCTTCTTTACATCTCATTACATAAAATCCTAATTACACGTCATTATGAAAACCGAACCTAGTTACATTTTTCAACACTGGGAAGCAGAAAAGGTGCGAAGTTCAAGAAGGAAGCTGGAATCGAAGTTTTTGGGTCTCTCCCTCTCTCTCATGTGCAATGAAATTCTGAATCCGCATCAAGGTCAAAGCTATGAAGTTGTTGCATCAAGGTCAAAGTTGTGAAGTTGTTGCATCAAGGTCGATTCTCGAAGCTATGAAGTTGTTGCATCAAGGTTGAAGTTGTGAAGTTGCATCAAGGTCGAAGTTGTGAAGCTCCTAGGCTGAAGCTATTGAAATTGCTAGATCGAAACTACGGTCCTGAAGTTGGGTCAAAGTTTTGTTGCTGAGAAGCTGAAAATTTTGGATTGTTGTTGGGTTGAAGCTATTGGGTAAGAAGAGACTACTAAATCATCTTGAAAGGTTGACTTGGTGGAGGAGGAAGGTTTGTTGATCTAGGGTCTTGGTCTATCTCATTTTGAATTACTGAAGGAAGAGTTCTTGACTAGGTTTTCCCTTATATAGGGGTTTAGCCCTGGCTGTGCACGTACATTTGGTGTCATCTTCGTGTTTTGGTTTTGGTAATTGCTTGATGAACTAAGATAAAAGAAGAACATAAGAGAAACAATAATAACTCAAAGAAATCACAAGTAATTATCAAGAAGAGAAAATATTTCTGCCTTTCCAATTTTCCAACAGTAATGATCTTATATACAAGCACTACCCATCAAATATGACTACCCTCTCAACATACATGATTGACCCACCAATTCATGTGATTCAAACATAACTAGCATGCCCTAGAATGCATCATGTCAAATGAAATTTTCCTCACAATGTCCATAATCAACTTACAACCTAATGTCATAAATTCCATGAGAATAGGTCACATACATACTTGTGAGTAACTTTGTTGCTATATATCTGATGATTGGAATCAAACATGTTCAAATTCACTTGATGGTAAGTGTAGATATGAAGTTGCCAAACTGAATTTGAACAAAATAGGAACGGAATGCTTAAATTCTAGAGTATGTGAATAAAGAAATCTGTTAAAAGTACTTCAGCCTCTTAACACCAGCATGGAAGTCTTGGACTAAAAACTAACGCACAAACAATAGCTATATGTAATAGTTATTACACATGAGTACAGGTGAAAACTCAGACACATGTGAGTACAGGTGAAAATTCAGGCAGCTGAACAGTATTACTAGCTTTAACTTGTAAAATATCTGCTCTCTTATGAGTTTCCAAAGAAAGTGATCAGCTGGATACAAGAAAATGCTCTACAGTACTCACTTTCATATTCTCACCTGGTGTAAGCCTGGGGGCAAGCTGCAGATAGCTTGGAATACAGATGGACAGCCCTCCACAGGTGACATTGGCAACCTATCATCCCACCTGAAACATTAAAATATAAAATCTTAGAACTCCACATCAGACAGCTGCATTTGACAAGACTACGATTAGAACAATTCTGCAAGAGAGAGCATTGTCAGAATAAGTAAAATCACTAAGATACTTCACTTTATGTTCAATCTTGTCTAATACACACTCTAAAACAAACATCCTTAAAGAACACAGAATGCACTGACGATGCCTAGAAGACAGAAATTTCAATCTAATCTTCACATATATTGCCTAGTTCCAGTGTTGCCAATGTCACAAAAATATCAGCAACATCACGATGTCTAGCATGATTTTCAGAGGGCCGGCCAATATTTTAACCCAAAAAAAAAAAATTTGCAATATTTTCCTTGGCAAAAATATCCCAATATTACCTTAAATATCACAGTAATATTTTGGGGCAATGGAATATCTTGCCAAGCCCATGGAGAGGCTGGCATAAAATCAAGTTTTATTGTTTTTTAGTCATCTTGCAAACAGATTGAAGGGTATGGAAAGCAAAGGAGGTGGAGTTGGAGAGGGTGTATCCATTTGCCATCATCAGTTTATTGAGGAGTGGGGATCGATTCCCAGCAGCTGTTGGTGTATTTGCAGGTATAAGTAACAATTTCCACCTCTTGTTTTTTCAGATTTTTGATATGATAAGCAATTTCAATCAATTTCCCCCCTTCATCTTGATTTTTAGTGGAGTAAAGGAAATATATCATTTATTTAGAAACTAAATTTGTTTGTTTTTATGCAAAATTTTTGTACTTTGATTCTTCAAAAATGATTTGAACTTTTTAAAACTTTGAGATTGTTCTGTGCCCTAGGTTTAATCATTGCTATTTGCATTCTAAAATTTGAACATTGAAGACTGAGCCGAGAAATTTGGACCATGTATGAGAATATGATGAACCTGCAGGGGGGAATCCAGAGGAGGGTAGAGCATGTACACCTCCATAGAATTTAGCGTCAAATTGCTGCACAGAGGTGGGTCCCTTGGCCCATAAACAAGGGGATCCCATACATCAATTTGGTGTCTGGCTTTGACCTTAAAATTAGATGATGATAATGATGATGATGATTATTATTATTAGGCAAGAGTTCAATTGCAAGTTGTGCGGGAAGGACACGAGAGGGGGAATCACCCACAGTTGAAATACCACCTTGCACAAATTGTGGGACCTGAAGTGCGTATCTTCCCAAATGCAAGCGCAGAAATCATTTGTATTGCCAACAAATTACTTGTACATATGGGTATAAACAGAGATAACAGGGAAGCTGTGAGATCTGACCTTCGAAATGGAGGGGTTGCAAGATCTGAGAGGGGGAGAAGTGACAATGTTTCTTCTACCTCACCTTCCACAATGTCCTCAACGACCTCACCTTGTTTTCTTCCTGAAGCCACACCTAGTGCACAACCTTCTATGAGGTCAATGGTTAAAATAAAAGAGAAGCAAGAGGCTGACAAGCTTGTGGGTAGGTGTTTTCCATGGAGTCACATTCCTCTCAACATTGCCAAGAACAATCCACTCTACCAAACTATGTTTGATGTTGTTGCTATTCTTGGCCCAGGGTTGAAGGCCCCTACCTATGATGAGCTGAGAGGGCCAATCCTTTAAACTGAAAAGGTCAATTACATTGATAGATTGGAAGAGCTTAAGGCATCATGGGAAATCACTAGATGCATCATGATGTCAAATGGTTGGACTGATCAGAGGGGCATGAGCTTTCTTAGCTTCTTGGTTAATTGTTCCAAGAAGACAATGTCAATTAGATCTATTGATGCATCTACACCATGCTAAAGATGCAACAATATTATGTGAGTTGATGGGCGGGTTCATTTAAGAGGTAGGTCCACAAAAAGCTGTCCAAGTCATGATGACGATGCTGCTAATTATGTTGTCATGGGCAGGTCTCTTATGTTAAGGTACTTGCCTTGTTTTGGACTCCTTGAGTTACACATTGCATTGATTTGATTTTAGAGGATATGGATAAAATTCCTTATATCAAGGATATTGTTGAATTGGCTAGGAGCGTTACAAAATTTATATATAATCATGCATTTGTGCTTAGCTTGATGAGAAGATTCACAAATAGCAGGTTCTTGGTAAGTCTTGCAATCACATGTTTTCCCACTAGCTTCATATCTCTTCAGCCACTCTTGGCTTGTATGTGGAAGGTGAAAAGAATGTTTCTTTCAAATAATTGGCATTCTTTAACATTTAGCAGTAAGCCAAATGGGAAGGCCATGTGCAAGCTACTATCATACCAAGAGAGCTTATGGAGGGAAGTGGAGGAAGTGTGTGCCATTAGCGAATCTTTGGTAAAGGTTCTTTGGATGGTCGATGGAAATAAGCCCGCAATGGACTACTTGTATCAGGCCATGGAGAGGCCCAAACAATCCATATGTGCCTATTATGAGGAAAAGAGGGGTGATGGATTTAAGAAACAACTATTGATGTGGAGAGTGCTTAATGAATGATAGAAGAATACACTCTATCACGGATTCATGCTACAACGATCTATCTCAACCCACATTCTCTTTCTTCTATGATGTTAGCTTTGATGCTAAGGTTATGGATGGATTCCTCACATGTGTTCAGAGGATGGTGCCAAATCTGCAAGAAGGTGCAAAGATTTCTAAACAAAAGGAAATATATAAAATGGTTGGTAGAACATTTGGATTTGACATGGATATTCAAGATAGAAAGAACAAAATGTTAGGCAAGCATCACTTTGTTTCAAATTTCAATGTCTCTTTTTACTTTCTTTCAACTTTCAAATTTCAATGTATTTTCATATGTTTCTCTTATTTGTTATACATGCTTGATAGACAAGCTATGGCATAGAGTACCCAATTTACAAAAACATGTCATTCAAGTGTTTAGCCAAACATGTAGCTCTTCAAAATGTGAGCACAATTGGAGTGTATTTGAAAAAATACACACCAAGAATCACAAAAAGTTAAAAAATTTCAGATTAACTTTTGTATTCATTATAAATTATAATTTATTATTTATGCCCGATGACCCTCTAAATTATGTATTATAATTATTGATTGATAATTTATGGCCCTCATACAAGTTGTAATCCCAACACCTTAACCACATCTCCAATTGTAATAGATTGTAATCTACTACAATCTCCAATTGTGGGTGAGGCAGCTTCAAAAAACATCTCATGTCGAGGCCACCTCATTGGATGGGATTGACACCATTGCCACATGGAGGGTTAAGGCCGAGAAGCCAGTCACGGAATCAGCGCTTGAATGGTGGTTTAGAAGAAGGCATAGGACAAGGTAGCAAGAGAGAGAGGTGTAGGACAAGGATGTTCCAAAGCACACACCATTACAGGCGGTGACTATCAACATTGGGAGTGTGCTTGCGCCACCACCTCACGGACTTTGATCAAGGCATCAAACATCTCCTTCACTAATTTCTTCTTTTACATGTGAGGGATAAAGAGATCCTTTACAAAATCAAGGACAATTTTCTTCGCCATGGCTATTTTCTAATTTTGTTCACCTAAGTCCTTGGGATCAATGAAAGGTGTGACCCCCATATCCAATAGATACCATATTTCAACTTCCTCCAAGAGATTTTGTAAGCATGAACTTCCATGGTACAGCATTCAAAGTGCCCTCCAACATGTGACATTATTAAAAATAGAAATTGGCCATTGTTGCAACCTCTAGAAGCACACTTGAACAAAATGATCAAACTAAAAAGAAATCAGATCTGCAACCTAACCCAGTGGTAGATCACCTATATCATGTTAATATCAACTTTACAATGACTAGAATATCCTAACCATTTCACCTAACAACCTATCAGAAGTTCAAATCTACTTCACTCACCAAAGCTTAAGCATCACACCGATTGAATCCCATCAACAACTCCCTCTCAAAAGCAACAATCCATTCCATACATGGATTTTAATGAATGTGCTTTGATACCATGGTAAGAAGACAATGCACTCAGAAAAAATAACCTTTAATCTATGTAGCTTCAACCAAAACCAATGTTATCAAAACAAACCAATGATCAAACCGGTGGACTCCGAAAATCGGAAACTACTTGAAATCGGACCAACACTATGGAGAAATTAAAAAAGCACAAAAAAAACAAACAACCAAAAAATATATAAAATATTCAAATTTTGGTTTAAAAAAAAAATCATGTACATCCATGTGAATCCAAACCATTAGACACATGCAAAGTTTTCTCATGTATATAGCAAGGATGCATATAACTAAAATATCACTAAGTGCAATCCTTATCTAAAAAAAAAACATAAAGAAAGAGTCCAAACACTTCATGTTACAACAAATAACTCCAGATCATCAAATCATTATCCATATTTGGATCACCATCATCAATATCTATTAAATGAAGTTAGCGGAGGAAGGGTCACCATACTAGATCACTCGTAAAATTTCGTGGAATGTTATTATAGTTCTGAGGGTCATTTTTTAAATTTGTCGCAGGGCAGAAATTTGAATAAAATCTGAATGTATAATGTAATAAGTGATCTCTAGAGAAGTTGTATGGGGTATGTGTGCTCAAAATTACACCTCTCACCCTCGACTTTTTACTATGACACATTTTGAGGGGTAAAAAATAAGTTCTAGGCCCTCAAAACCCACTTTTCCTAAGTTTAGTGGGAAATCTGGCAATAAATTAAACCAAAAATAAATTAAATGGAAAAAAATAAATAGCTCTATGTGACAAAATGACATGGAAATAACTTGGAAATTATCTCAAGTCAAAGAAATGAGTAAAAGGACAATTGGAAGATGATTTGGCACCTTGCATCATAAATACATGGCCCACTCAAGGAAATCAAATTTTTTGGCATTAATGAAAGTTGAAACAGCTGGTGACATGGAAAATCAAATTTCCTAAGGAGTTAATGCACATTTTGGAATATCTCATGTGGATTGGATGGAATATTTGATGGACGATTTGATGGAGACTTGTCTCCACTTCACTCACCTTAGCTTTCACACTCGACATCCAGAGGAGGATCAACGACATTCCAAAGAGTTTACGCACCTTAGAAGCATCAACATGTGGTGTGATCACATGGTTTGATCATCTTCACACTTGGATTTGCTCATCTTCACACTTGGAAAATTCGATTTTGTTAGAGAATATCTTGGTGCCACCAATGAAATTTGATTTCTTGGAGTTCAATTTCCTCCCCTAGGATCTTCTCCATGGCCATTTGTCACTTGGTTGCTAAATTGGGATTTGCTCTCATTTCTCTATATAATAGAGTTTTGTGCTCTCATTTTGATCATTGTTATGAGCTATTATGCTTGGGGAAGCTCTGTTCTTATGTACACGTGTTCTCCATTGCAATAGAAGACTTTGGGGTTCATTCATGAGTGTTATTCCATTGGAATACGAAGATTGGCTCGCTATTGGTATAATTTCCTTTGTTCATGCTTTGATCTATTTTATTTCCGTATGCTCTTATAGATTTGTTAATATAAAGCTACTTTGCGTTGGCAATTGATTTAAGAGTATGCTCTAGGTGTAGAGATCTCTAGTTATTTTCCAATAAATTTCTAAAGATTTCTTATTATTGTTTATTTGCTAAATCTATATGGGTCATTGCTTATTTGCTAGATCTATATGGGACTAATGTTTGATTGAAGTTTTGTAGAGGAAAATATTGTTGGATCAAATATCAAGTGTGAGGGGAAGTCTTTGGAGAGAACAACCCACTCTTGACACATTCTCCAAGGAGCTCTCATTGGTTCTTTGACTTCCATAGTTCATCTTACGAAGTGATTTTTTGCAGGGATTTTCTTTGACATAGCTTGTATACAAACCGATTTAAATCTCTTTAAAAAAGTGTGTTTTCATTGATTTATTTAGCTATTTAAGAGCATTTCCCAAACTAGGCAAGTGATGGGGTTCACTCTCATCACTTGATTTGGTTTTGTATATTATTTGTATCATACGTATATGTTATTTTTACACTAATCTTGTTTTAGTTTTGCATCCCATAGTTGGAGTTTTGACACAATTGCTTTGAGGGAAGACTATTGAAACTCTATTTTCCTTGTAGGATATCTCAAGCATTCAAGATTCATTCTAAGGAGGCCATGGGCACTAGAAGGAGCTGCAAAAAAGGATAGGTTGTGGACTCTTATGGAGATTATAATTTTCTAATTTTAGAAAGACTTCTTTGGCCTTTGAGGTTGCTATAGTTTGGAGGGATATTCTAGTTTTTATAGCTCTCATCTTGTACAAATCCCCTTCATCTTTTGGACAGCCCTCTAAGAGGCTTTCACATCATTGTAACAAGTTAATAAAAAATTTAGTTTTCTTGTGGGAGTTTGGGTTTTACCCAAAGCATCTTTTCTCCTTATTTAGGAGGATTTTGTATGGGTGGATTAACTTGGCGCTTCAATTTTTCCATTTGCATATTTAAAATTAACACAACCTCACTACCACATTTTGTTTTTCTAAGTTAGATTTTGCTACAAGTTTTCATTTGATGCTTAGCATTCTATTTTTGCTTTTAAAGTACATGTTGACATTTTAGAGCAACTCATTTCTTACATGCAAGTATCTCAATTTATGTAGCAAATTAATTTAGTTGTTTAACATTTGCTCTCTTTACAATTTGCCTCACTAGAGGCTCATTTGTGGTTCTACTCATTTACTTTCAAAGCATACTTTCCAACCAAACATTCACTCTTAGTTTCATCTCATTTTCAATTGCTATAAGTTTATGGTTTATGGCATTTACTTGGAGCAATTTACAATTTCATTTATTTATGAAGCTTAAGTTTATATGTCTTGTACAATTTTGAGAGGATTTTTTCCAAGTTATATCATTGTGAGCACTTCCATTTGCTTGAGGCAATTCCTTTTTGCAAAGCATTAATAAACTTGCATCACTTTAATTCACCTGCAAACTAATTTCATTTTTCCAATTGAAGTTACATTTGCAATTTACTTTGAGCATTATCTCATTTCCATTATTGTTAAGCATTGCAAATCTCTCTTGGGAAAACTTACTTGCATTTCATTTAAAGCATTTTAGCATCGTTTGCATTTTAACTCAATTAACCTTCACGCATAAGCTTGGTTGATAGACATCATAGGGCAAAGGTTTTCTTAGAGAATTCTTCCAAAAGGTACGAAGCAAGGTAAAGGTGTTTGACCCTGCAGTTATGGAAGTGGCTTGTCCCCTTGTAGGAACGAAAGCACACACTGGCTCGTAAGACTGAGGAGAAGGGTATCATTAGCAACACTTTTGAGTCCTCAGCCCCTCTTTTTTACAGTCACCCCAATTTTTACCCTTTGGCAAGGGTTCAAAAGGAAAATCTCTCACTTAGAGTAAGCATCTAGAGTAAACGTAACCAAGAAAATTGCATCTGACCTTAGTTACATGCATTTCATCTTAATTCACTTTACATTTTTTGCTATTTTACTTCCAATTTGTTTATATGTTTGTCGTGATGAAAATGTATTGAATTGATCATTTTGAAATATCTCATTGTGCAAGTACCATATCTTTCATTTCGCAAGTAAAGCTTTAGTCATATTGCAAGTTATTTTACATTGATTCTTTAAATGCTTTATAATTGTGAATGGATGTATTTTGAAAGCATTTACCTAAGAGCAATTTTTATATCTTGCAATTTGATATCCCTCTTCTAACACTTATTTGATTTGCGGGATTAATTGGTGTTTCACTTTGAAGCATTTCATTATTGAGCAAGTGTTATTTATTTTGAAGCAATATTGAAGGCACTGGTTTTATATGCTCATCTTTGATTTATGTGTTGATGGTTATTGAGAATATATTTCATTTCATATTGGTTATCATACTTGTTGAATTTTGCTCATAATTTTCAAGTAATCCAATTGACTTTAACATCTCCTAGAAACCTCACATCACCTATTAACTTAGTTTTTCATTAGGATCCACCCCCCTTAGCTTACCTAGGAGAGAGCTTAAATGGAGAGAGTTGGGAATAGGTGACAACCCCATCTCTTGATTTTTCCACCAACCACACCTTGTAGGGTTAAGGGCTTTTCTCACTAACTTAAGTGTGTGTGCTAGGCGGCAACAATAGGACTAGCACACAAAGGGTTTCTAAAGAGTTCAACCAAAAGAATGTCTTACCAAGATTTGAGACCAGAACACAGTTTAGAGGGAGCAACAATTTTTTTTTTATGGAAGGAGAGGATTTATGTGGTGCTTCAAGAGCAAGGTGTAAAAGGAGTATGAGGAAAACCCACTAGCCACACCAATTGATCCTCAACAGTTGGCTCAAGAATGATGCCAAACCGAGAAGGATCATTCTTGAGGGAGTCAAAGACCATATTGTATCACATCCTTTCGGCAAGAAGACTGCCAAAGAAATGTGGACAGGCATTTTGAACCTCTATCAAGGTTCAAGTGAGGCCAGAAAACTCGTGCGCAAGGACAAACTAAGAAACATGTGGATGGGCAAGTCTAAGCCCATAACCTTTTATCTCACCAGGTTCACTTAGGTAAAGGACGAGTTGGCTCGTGTGGGGGAGACAATCCCTCAAACAAATTTGGTGAGCCTTGCGCTGTTAGGGATTCACAAATCGTGGGATAACTTCCAAGACGTAATGAGTGGCAGAGAGAAGCTTCCAGATTGGGAGCAGTTCTATGGTGATTGTGTTCAAGAGGAGATTCGGAGGCAAGATAGATCTGGAGATCATGTCAAGCATGAGAATGAGGAAGACTTTGCCCTAGCTAACAAAGGGGGCAAGGCCAAAGGCAAGAAGAGCGCGGGAGGGGTCGAGTCTAGCTCCAAAGACAAGAAATAGAAGAAATATATAAGCAAAATAGAATGCTTCCAGTGCCATTAGTTTGGACACTACACCACCATGTGTCCTTAGAGGAAGAAGAGGTCTAAGAAGGACCTGTTGAAAAATCTAGGGCAGAGATATTAGATGATTTCTCTTAACTGCTTATGAGAACTTTTTACTTTTCTTAATTAGGTTCTTCTTGTACTTGATTATTATTGTGTGTTCTCTCTTCATCAAACAACTACCAAACCATAAAGAACAATGAGACAAAGGACACAAGATGTAGACGATTAGTCAAGGCCAAAACCTCTAAAAGCTTGAGAGGAAAACCCAACGAATTCTTCTTCTTATACAATCTTCAATTGACGAATTCCAAGACCTAGACCCTTGACCAAGAACCCTTCCAAGACCAAGTCAGTGCTTCTTCTTTGAGTAGCTCCTCTTTCCAGCAACTTTGACCTATCCTACAATTGCGCCTTCAACTTGCCCAAAAACTGCAACTTCGACTTGCCCAAAAACTACAACTTCTACTGCAGCTTCAACTGCAACTTTGCTTCTCCGCTTAAGTAGATTCTTTCTCTCAGAGAACTCGACTTTTAGAAGAACTCCTTTTGGTGACCTAACTTCGCTTATGCAACTTGGCTTTACAGCAGCAACATGTGCCCTAATTCCTTCGCACGTGTGGAGAGAAGTAGCCCAAAACAAAACCCAAAACTTCAACTTCTTCTCCTTCCTTTGAACTCCACTTCTTCGCACTTATTTTCTTCTTTATGATTGAACTTATGTGAGTGTGAGTGTGTTCTCCAAACGAGGCCAAGTGCACTATATATATGCTTCCTTGAGCCTCCTATTAGGCTGACTTGACATGTCCTTAGGCCGACTTGTTGCTCCATTAGACCGACTTGATGCTTATATTATTGACTTGGCCTTGGAGGGTCTTTTAACTCTAATTTGACTCAAATAATTTTCTTTACAATATGTAACATGCCCAAAAGGGTCATTCATACATGACAATGACTCAATGACTTTATAACAAACCTAGAAGCACTCAATGGGTGCTTTGACCTATAAAAGTAAATTCTCTTGAGCATGAAACCCATGCCTCAAGACTCACAATAATAAATTTATTTTTCTCTTTTCATTAAATACATAAAATCATGATTACATTTGTCATTATGAAGACCGAACCTAGTTACATATTTCAATAGGACCAAGTAATAGCTTCGATAGAGATGGATGAGTTCAATTCCAAGTTTGAGAAGGAGTTCTCGCTCATAGCTTGCATGGAAAGCTTAGTAGCCAACAGAATATGGTACATTGACAGTGGAGCATACAGCCATATGACTGTGAACAAGGAATACTTCAACCAGTTGATGGAGAAGGACATGCAGTTCACATTGAGCTAGGAGATGATGGCAGATACTTGACCAAGGGCGTGGGCTGTCAAATTTGGGAGGGAGTCTCGTAACCGCCTTCATCTCAAGGATGTCCTCTATGTTCTTCATGTCAAGGATGCCCTATATGTTCTAGGTCTTAGGAAGAACCTTGCTTTAGTTTCAACCCTAGAGGAAAAGGGTTACAAAGTCATTTTCAGTAGAGGAAAGGCATATCTCAAGCCCTTAGATTATGGAGCCATGAAGCATATTGGTGTGAGGGAAGAACCTTTACAAGCTACAGTTTAAGACAACCACAGCCTTGTGCAGAATCAAGGAGGTTCATGAGTAGGGTCGAGAACTTGGGGAGCTATGGAATAGGCATATGGGGCATTTATACCATGAAGCACTGAAAATCCTCAAGGACAGCCACAAGTTTGCCACAGTGCAACACGGACTAGCATGATGTATGCAAGGGCTACACACTTGTCAAGTATGCCAAGATATCCTTTCCCTGCAATGAAAATCGAGGCGAGAGCATCTTGGAATTGGTTCATTCGAAAAAATGTGGTCCATTATCTTCTCCATCCCTCATGGGATACAAGTATTACATCACCTTCATTGATGACCATTCAAGGAAGAAGTGGATCTTCTTCTTGAATAAAGACAAAGTGTTCTCAAAATTTATGGAGTTCAAAGCGTTGGTGGAGAACCAAACATGAAAGAATGTCAAAGCGCTGAGATCAGATAACAGAGGGGAGTACATCTCCAATGCCTTCAAGGATTTGTGTGCCAAAGAGGGTATTAAAGAGAGAGCTCACCACACCCTATAACCCTCAGCAGAATGAGGTGGCAAAGCGCAAGAACAAGAGCATTGTTGGAGCGGCCATGGCCATGTTGCATGACCAAGGTCTACCATTATTCCTTTGGGAAGAGGCATGCAACACTGTCCACATAAGCTACTTGGACGAGTTAAACCAGAGGCGGCATTCACTAGCGAGAGCAAGATGTTTCTCACTTCTGGATTTTTGACATTTTGGTTTATTGTCACGTGCCTTCAGAGAGCGGGAAGAAGTTGGACCCTACAACAAAAGAAAGGGATATTCGTGGGCTACAATATCAACATTATTGTCACATTTGATGAGTTACTGGGAAAGTGTATCCAAGAGGAGGCCAGAATGATCTCCAAAGGGAGAATTTCACATCATGAAGAAGGAGAACCTACTACATTTTCAGCCTATGACAAGAAAAAGAAAGGTAATAAAAAGACATTTGTTTTGAAATCAAATAAAGGGAATCTAGACATGTCAAAAGTTAGATGTTTTAATTATCAAAAGCATGGTCACTTTGCTCATGACTATAAAGAAAGAAGAAGAGCACCTAGATTCAAAAACAAATCTGATTACAGAAAAGGCACTTCTAAAAAATCGAAGAAAAGGCCATCCTAAGAAAACAAGAAATTTAAGGTAAAGAAATAATCCAACAAAAACTCAATTAGAATATTTTCTTGTTTCTGCTCTTTCCAGTTCTTCTGCAGATTAATTTGATAGTTGGTTAGTTGATAGTGGTGCTTCTAAACATTTTACTAGTTACAAAGAAACACTCTCTAATCTAGTAGAGAGGGAGACTAATTTAAATGTTATCCTTGGAGATAATTCTACTCACCAAGTTAAAGGTTATGGTTCAGTTTCATTTTAGTTAGATGATGACAAATCTATTTTTCTGCAAGAAGTTTTGTATGTACCTAGTTTGAAAAAAATCTTGTATCCATATCTGCTCTAGAAGATAAAAGAATGAAATTTGTTTTCATTAATGGAAAAGTTCTAACCTTGCCTTTGAACTCAAGTATGAGAGAAGCCTCCACTCTTGGATCAAGATGTGCAAGGATTTACAATACAAAGTCAATGGTACATGATACTGATCTTCAGTGTGAGCTATGGCACAGAAGATTCGCTCACCTACACTACAAATCTTACCTCGTGTAAGGAAGATGGATTCTGGAATGTCTGAAACCAAAATGGATCATAAAAGAGTTTGCCTAGGATGTGTAAGTGGAAGCGTATAAAGGGACCATTCCCTTCAAGTAGAACAAAAATTAGTCAAGTACTTCAACTCATACATTCTGATTTATGTGGACCTATGTTTGTTACTTTTCTTGGTGGCTACTTGTATTTCATGATTTTTCTCACAAGACATGGATATTATTTTTGAAAAAGAAAGGGGAAGCATTTGACATGTTTAGAGATTTCAAGGCTCTGATTGAAAATCAAACTAGAAAGTTGACCAAAGCTTTCATATCAAACAATGGGGAAGAGTGCACCTCCAATGATTTTAACAAGCTTTGCAAAGACGCCAGAATAAAGAAAGAAACCATTGTGTCGTACAATCAACAACAAAATGGTGTGGCTAAGAGTTAGAATAGAACCATTATGGAAGCAGTCAAAGCCATGTTGCATGATCAAATGCTACCAAAGTTTTTGTGGGGAGAAGTTGCAAATACTGTGGTTTATGTGCAAAAAAAAATCCTCATCAGGCCTTAGACAATAAGGCTCCTTAAGAAGTATTCACTGGTAAAAGCCCTAAGGGAAGTCATTTGAGAATCTTTGGTTGTCCTATGTACTTCCATGTGCCAAAAGAGAAAAGGAAAAAATTGGAAGCTTCAGGTAAGAAAGGTATGTTTGTTGGTCATTGTGATAATTGTAAAGCTTATAAAATTTATGTACCTAGTCAAAGAACTAAGTTTAGCAGAGACATAACATTTGATGAAGATGCAGTGCTTAGAAAAGCAAGAGACTCTCCTCCTCTTGCCATTGTTGAAAGACAAGCAGTTAATGAAAAAGAGTTTGCATCAAAGTCTGAACCGAAAACTAAGAATGAGCTTGTTGATAATCCAATGGGTTCCATGGATCCTCTAGATCCTCCACCACATGATCCTCCTACAAGAAAGAGACCATTATGGCTACGATATACCTTGCAAGATGTTGAACAACATGCTACCCCAAGAGGAACGTTCAGAGAAAGTAAGAAGCCAAGTCAGTTTCAAGGGTATGTTGTTGTCATGAGCAACATCATTCAAGCATAACCATGCACCTTTGAAGAAGCAGCAAAAGAACAAGTTTGGAAAGATACCATGACTGAAGAATACGAGTCCATAATCCAGAATGATGTCTAGGAAGTGGTTCCCAGACCTCAAGGTAAATCTATTCACTTCCAAATGGTTGTTTAAGATTAAACATGGTGCAAATGGTAGTATTGAAAAATATAAGGTTAGATTTGTAGCTAGAGATTTCTCTTAGAAAGAGGGAATAGATTACGATGAGATTTTTGCACCTGTAGCTTGCTATATTACTATTTGATCCGTTGTTGCCTTAGCTTCTAGCCAAGGATGGATTCTTCACCAAAGGGACATGAAAATTGTTTTCTTGCATGGCTTCCTCAAAGAAGAGGCATTTTTGGAACAACCACGAGGTTTTGGAGAGCATGACAGGGAAACTCATGTATGTAGACTAAGCCTTATATGGGCTGAAACAAGCTCCAAGAGCTTGATATGCTCGCATTGATAGCTACCTAATAAAGCTTGGTTTCACAAGAAGCAGTGCAAACCCAAACCTCTCCTTCAAGAGAGTCCAAGGTATACCTTTGATTTTGGTATTGTATGTTGATGATTTATTCTTGATAGGAGGAGAACTTCTTATCCTCCAGTGTAAGAGGGAGTTAGCTTCTGAATTTGAAATGAAAGACCTCGGTTTAATGCATTACTTTTTGGGTCTAGAGGTTTGGCAAAGACCTGGTGAAATTTATCTTTCTCAAGGAAAATATGTTCAACTTCTTGAAAGATTTGCTATGGAAGAATGTAAGTTCATGCATACTCCAATGGAAATGAACTTTAAGAAATTATGTGGCAAAGTTGTAGGAACTAATCTGGGAAATCCCACAGAGTATAAACAGCTCATTGGTGCTTTGATGTTTTTGGTAAACATTAGGCCTGACATATGCTTTGTTGTAAACACTTTAAGTCAACATATGATTGACCCTTTAATGCCCACTGGATTGCTACAAAACATGTACTCAGATACTTGCAAGGAACTATCAATCTAAGATTGAAATACACTACTAAAAATGTAAGACTTCATGGATATATTGATGTTGATTGGGTTGGTAACTCTGTTGATAGATAGAGCACTTCTGGGTGTCGCTTTAGCTTGGAATCTGCCATGACCTCTTGGATGAGCAGAAAGCATGAGTCTGTTGCATTGAGTACAACTGGACCTGAATACATTGTTGCTAGCATGGCTAGTTATGAGGCAGTTTGGCTAAGAAATGTTAATTTTTGCAACTGCAATCAAATTCCACCTTGGACACCTCAAATGACTGAGATAATAATTGCATTAGATTCCTCTTTTTGAGAGGACCAAAATCGACCTAAAGATCACCCAATTTGGTCAAGCGGAAGTTGAGTTATGAATTATTTTATTCATACATGTATTATGGAATGGGTTGGCCCTAATCGCAAGGGTAACTTGCTTGGGTTAGCCTTAACCCCAAGTGGACCCTCAGGAAAGCCTATAAATGGTAGTGACCTCAAGCTCATTGGACACATTCGATCAAGTTATCTTCTCTTCTCTTCTGTCTTGGTTCGCACAAGTTTGACAGAAGGAGTTCGCCCAAGGGTTCGAAATCGCAGGCATGAGGTTCGCTCTAAGTTAGGGTTTTCTGGTTCTAGACACTGGCACAGAACAGGACATTTTAGTCCCTAGACGCCAACACACAGTGGTCATGACCACTGTTTTCAGAAACAACCGGCTCGGAACCGACTTGACCGAGTTGGTCTAAGCCAAAGCCTCCCCGAGCAACCCGGCCTATGAAACAGTTTGGTTAGTCGGGTTAATACCGAGTCGGCCGAGTTGTCTAACAACTCGGCCGAGTTGGAAACTGCGTCCCGTTAACTGTTTCAAAGATGTCCTTCAGGTTGTCGTCTTTGCTTTTTGCATTTCATTACTTCTCCAAGTCCCAACTTAATGTGCTATTAGTTCATAATTCAATCTTCAACCAGAATTTGACTCTTAAGTTATGAAACGGATCAAATTTGGTTCTCACTAGTTGTGGAATGATGTAGACAGTCATATACCTAAAGAGAACTACATCTACAGCCATTGTTCTTCCAAGATTGAGACACAATTTATCTTTTGATATACAGTCTACTATGAGATTCAAGCTTTCAACCTAGATATTATCGTTTGTTCCAGTAATCAGGCAGGTCTCTACTATCTAGAACCTTCTCCAACACAGATAAGATTAACTATACCTAGCCCTATTTATGATGGGGTTTTTCACTCATACATGATCCTTTCTATGAAATAAGCATAGGTTATTTACACCCTTATTTATTACCTGCTTTCAACCATCTACTTCTATCTTTGGTTAAAGGACATGGGAAATACACATATGACACTACCTCTCAATTTCTAGTATAGAGTCTTGTTCTCTTGACTCTTGAGTGAATAATAAATATATGACCAGAATCTTCTGCACATGGAGCTTCAGTATGTTCCTTGATAGACTCATTACCTCATGCCAATAGATGTTATAGGCTATAGCTACCTCCATGTTTGGCAACATGAATGAAAATCTTTAAAATTATGTTTTTTTATAATAAAAAATAAATATTTAATGTATTTTTACAACGACCGAGTCATTGAAATCAAGCAACCGAGCCGGAGTCGACCCTCGGCCGAGTCGGAGTCGTAATCGGAGTTTTAAAACACTGTTCATGATAGCATCCAGAGAGCCTTGGACGTTGGCACAAAGGCTTATGGGAGCATCCAGGGCTTCAAAGGCAAATCTGGAGGTGTCAACTCCTAGATACTCGCACAGAGTGGTCCTGAGAGCGTTCAAGCTGTCCCGAACACGCACACAATAATTTCAAGGGAGCGACCAAGGGTTTTTGAGTAGATTTGATGAGTTGGTCCCAGACGCATGCACAGAATGGTATGGGAGCATCCATGCTGCCACACTCTCTGGCACACAGTTCTCAGAGAGCGTCCAGGGTTGTTATAGACGCTCACACAAATCCTCCTCCCTGCGTCCGAGACTCAAAGATGAGATTTCAGTGTTCCGAAGTCTCCGCTCAATGATAGCAGTGATCAACAATGTTCGGCACAGTGACAGTAATATACAGTAGTTGACATCAGTTTGTGACAGCACATGATAGCCATCAACATGAGGGTTTTTTATTTCTAACATGATTAGATCTGTTTCATGGATATCGTTATTGTTTTGTTGCATAGATAAAGTTATGGATCATTGTACTCTCTTTTACATTTGATGACGATCTAAGAAGAAGAAGAAGATTTGCAAAGATTTTCCCCATAGTGGGTTTTCTGAAAATTCCTAATCCTCAAGGAACCCCTACTGCATCAAATCTAAATCTACTTCATCTAATTGATTTTAATATACATTATCAAGTTATTCTCTGAATACTGAAGCAAATAACTTTTGCAGCCCACACTACTTTAATATTTGATTACATGAAACAAAAAACTGAGCAAAGAACAAGATACATAGGACACAGTTATTTTTGGACAAAATAGTCCCCGGAAAAACCCAATGCAGGAAAACCAGTGCAACAGCTCTGAGGGTTTTCTATTATTAAGCAATAATTCTGAATACAAATGTTGGATGCCCTCCCAGCAATCCAGTGACGGAGAAAATACATTGGCGGAGAAACTGAGTGAGCTTTACCTCACTTCACCCAGCAGATTCCAACTAATCCAACAGCAAAACTAGCTAACCCTGGTTACCTCTGCGTTGGCGCTGTGTAGGCCCTGCATCAACTATGTGTTGTCTCTTCTACCCACTACGTCAACCTTCCCGGTTGTTCTGACAGTTCCGGCTTTCTGCGTGGAGGGCAGCTTCTGCTTTTGCACTTGCCTTCTGGCTCTGCATCAGGGCTACGTGGGCCCAGATTGGCCTAGCATCAGTGCTTCTGGCTGTTGCGCTGCCTCCACTAGCTTTTCCCCGCCTCTCTGTCAGTACTTCTGAACTATCCTTGCCCCTCAACTACAATTGATCACCTAGTTCAAATTTCTCAGCTTCCTAGCCCCCGAAATTGAACTCCAGATCAATCTGTTCTCTCCGTGTGTGTTTCCAAATGAACCCCAAGCCTCCATTTTATACTTTTCCTATTGAGCCTTCAACGACCGAGATTAAGTCTCTAATCAACGGCTAATATTAAAACATGACTTGACCCGCCTTCTAGATCACTCTCACCCATATTTTGATTAATACCCATTATATTTTAATTTTCCTAAGTTTAGACTTGGGAACCCCATTAAAAATATTAATTATTTTAATAAAATACAATTTGGGTGGAATTTCACCAAACGGTTTTTGGGTTCTTTAGAACTCATGTGCCTTAGCCTCTCCACCAATTTGCATGGCTAGAGCACAACATTCGATGCTACCGAAAACTAACACTCCCTCTTAGTAAGGAAAGTGCTCTAGCAACAATGTCCAACTGCATGTTGCTCTGTCTCTGAAGCACCTCCTTTCTGCATTGTTGCTACCACCAACATTGTGCTGCTACTGCAATTGTAATGCTACCCATGACACTACGAATGCCACTGCTGCATCTGTACTACAGCTCCCTCTGCATCTATTGCTAACACTGCCACTGCTAGCTTTGCACTGCATCATTTTCCAATTATTGTTGCTCAACAACATAAAAGCATCCAAAAGTTCTGACCTAATTGTGTTCAGCATAATACCATGTGAATGTTGGAATTTGACTGCTCTAGTCTCTAACCCTCTGAATCTTCTGCATTACTGCTAACTTCTGCATTGTGCCATCTACATCGCTGCCAACCTTGTTCTGTGTTGATCAATCTCTGGTCTCTGGCTATTGCATCTGTCTCTCCAAACAATCCACTGCATCATCTGACACTAAGTCCATCTTGCTACTGTTGAATCTCGGGCTCCCGTAGCAAGGAATTAATCCAAGAGGTGGACTCCTCAAGGATCCTGCCACATGTAGTCCTCCCAACTACAGCTCAATATCGCCCCATTTCCGTCCTGGACATGCGTGGGCACTCATGGCAAACTCCTCTTCATCAATCTTTGTTGGAGCAGCCTTAAGATCATGTTTCTCATCCTTATCCTTTTGCTTCAAAGGACATTGGGATGCAAAGTGGCCCATCTCGCCACATCTGAAACATTTCACCTTGGAAATGTCCTTCTTCCGCTTCTGCTTCTGTTGTCCCTTTGATGATAGAGTTGCGTTCTCCTCCTCCTCCTTTGTCTTCGTGCCACTCGCACGACTACCATTGAGGTTGACCTTTACCACGCCCCTCCTTAATTCCTCCTGTTGAAGGGTTGCCCACATCTCCTCCCATGAAGGTAGTCTTTCCCTGCCCAATATACTTTGGACGAAGACTTGCCATTCATCCGAGACTCCATTCAGGGTCGTCCTTACCATCGCGGTAGACTAAGGAGTAGATCCCACTGCAGCAAGCTGGTCTCTGGTGTCCTAAAGATGTTGAAGATAGGAGTTAACTCCCTCTCCCTTCTACATCAATGTTTGCTGCAACTTTTGTTCTAGGTACATCTTTAGTTGTTCGGAAGAGCCTTCATACAGTGAAGACAAAGCTTCCCACATCTCTCGGGTTGTATCTTTGCCCTGCAAGTGTGAGACCACATGATCTTGAACTCCATCGAGTATGAACCTCTTCGCCTTCCCCTGCTCGACCTTGTACTTCTTCTTTTAATCATTGTCAGCGAGGACAGCCACAACACTCTTGACGTAGGCTTCAAGATCGTATTCCTCAAGAACAGCTAAGATTCTGGTCTTCCATATGACATAGTTGGAAGCTCATTCCAACCTGTCTTGATCTCTTAGCCCATGCGATGCCATCTCACCCAAACTGTCGAATTGACTCCTCTAGCCACTGCTCAGCACTAATGCCCGGCAAGTGAGAAACTCAAACTTTTGGCAAAAAGTTCTCTAAGGAGAAAATTCCCCTTCTATGTGTCTTCGCTCTTTTTCCGACGAATTTCTGCCTTGGCAAAAACCGCGCTCTTCAAGCACTGCGTTGAGGCTCTATGTCACTCCCTCTGCCTCTGCAAGCTCACGAACTAGAAATCATACCTCTCTGTCGACTCTCTCAGAGAGAGATTTCCTCGAAATCTCTGCTTCACCGCAAGGACTACGCAATCCCTTCAAGGGGATTCGAATTGCTGTCAAGGGCAGCTTTTGGCCTCTCTACTCAATGTTGGATCTGCTCTTCCTATTTCAAAATCAATCCTTTGATACCATCTGAAAATTCCTAATCCTCAAGGAACCCCTACTGCAGCAAATCCGAAACTACTTCACCTACTTGATTTTAATATACATTATCAAGTTATTCTCTAAATACTAAAGCAAATTACTTTTGCAGCCTACACTACTTTAATATTTGATTATATGAAACAAAAAACTGAGCAAAGAACAAGATACATAAGACACAGTTATTTTTGGACAAAATAGTCCCCGGAAAAACCCAATGCAGGAAAACCAATGCAGCAGCTCTGAGGGTTTTCTATTATTAAGCAGTAATTATGAATACTGGACGCTCTCCTGGCAATCTAGTGACAGAGAAAATACATTGGCGGAGAAACTGAGTGAGTTTTACCTTACTTCACCCGGCAGATTCCGGCTGATCCGGTAGCAAAACTGGCTAACCTTGGTTACCTTTGCGTTGGCCCTACGTCAACCCTACAGGCTCTGCATTGTCTCTTTTGCCCACTGCGTCAACCTTCTCGGTTGTTCCAGCAGTTCCCCGACAATTCTGACTTTCTGCGTGGAGGGCAGCTTCTACTGCTGCCCTGGGCCTTCTGGCTCTACTTTGGGCCTGCGTGGGCCTAGATTGGCCCAGCGTCAATCCTTCTGGTTGCTACACTGCTTCCACTAGCTTCTCTCTGCCTCTCTGTCAGTACTCCTGAACTATCCATGCCCCTCTACGGCAATTGATCACCTAGTTCAAATTTCTCAGCTTCCTAGCCCCAGAAATCGAACTCCAGATCAATTTGTTCTCTCCGTGTGTGTTTCTAAATGAACAACGAGCCTCCTTATACTTTTCTCGTTGAGACTTCAACAGCCGATATTAAGTCCCTATTCAACGACTAAGATTAAAACACGACTTGATCCGCCTTCTAGGTCATTCTCACCCATATGTTGATTAATACCCATTAATATTTTAATTTTCCTAAGTTTAGACTTAGGAACCCCATTAAAAATATTAATTATTTTAATAAAATACAATTCGGGTGGAATTTCACCAAACGGTTTTTGAGTTCTTTAGAACTCATGTGCCTTAGCCTCTCCACCAATTTTCATGGCTAGAGCACATTCGATGCTACCAAAAACTAACAAGTTTTGCCCTGATCTTGGACCAATCCTAGTGTCTCTATGTGTGTGCATGCTTTTCTTCTATTGTTCCTTTTATATTCTGTTGCATTGATGACAATGACATTATATTTGCATATGTTGATGAATAATGTTGTAGATCTGAATAATGTAATGATGGCATGGGGTGAACTTAATGTATTAATGATGAAATGCAACTATCAAAGCAAAGAGCAATTAACATGGTATCAGAGCTGGGTTGAAGAAAATTCATGGAGATCACCTCGATGATGACACCTTTGATGGAAGCAAGAAGAGGATGGTGGAGACCTAAAAGAATTCTAGGGTTTCGAAGAAAACCTCAAGCTATTTGATTATTAGGGTTTGATGGATTCTATGAGATTAGGGTTGGAGAGAAAACCTTGGTTTATGGAAACTATACGAGATATGGAACCTAGTTGGTTAATGTGAAGATGCTCAAGTACTTGTGAGAGATTTGATAAAGCCCTAGATGGGATAATCCCTAGCAGATTCGGTTGGATACTTGAAGGCAACATTGGTATATTAACCATGGTCATTGATGGCTCTTGAAGATTGATTCAAGAGGGAGAGGATCACCTCTCATTGAAGATAAGTATTTCTTGACTCATAATGTCTCTTACTTTTGCTTAAGACTTATGGATCTGATTATTATGTTTCTTGATTATACTTCCTGCATATGTATTTGAGTATATGGATGTTTCTAACCTCCTTGATGAGTTGTGATGAGCTAGATCCTTCTTGAGGATCATTTGAAATGCAAGAAGGATGGCTAGAGCGGGAAAAGGTTAAGAGGCACTATAAGAAGACAAAGAGCTTCAAGCTGCCTATGTTTTTGAAGGTGCACAGGTATTTGAATACCACTAGGTATGCATGGTATGTTGTGTTTCAGCTATTGGCTCGATAAGCCCTAAGGTATGATGAGAATGTCTCTTTCTAGTATTAGACATTTTGATCTTCTTGAATTCTATAAAATTATCTAATGTTGATACATTGATACACTTGATGTTTGGCTAACATTTATGATCTATCTGTTGGATATATTGATCCTAGAAAGAAGGCTAGCACCTTGACTCTAGTAAATGATACTCTTGATGATAGATTTCATATAGAAGGATAGCATATTGGCTCCAATACATAAGTCTGTTGATAATGCTTGTGATAAGCATGATGAAAGTGTATGGAAAGAGAGGTTGACACTCTTGTTGTTTTGGTAAAGTTTTATTGAATGACCTAAGTTGATCTTATTGGTCATGAGGAGCATGGCAACCTTGATGTGAGAAGTATAAGTGTAAGATTGATAGGTAGATCTCTTACTAACTATGGTCATGTCTTGCATATAGTTAAACTTAATGTCCTAACTTGATGGAGTGACTTGATAGAAAGTGTTATTGTGTTCATAATCTTTGAGATATGATGTTGCATCTATCTGCTTCTTTGAGTCTAACCTTTGATGAAAGATTGATGTCATGATATTGATAGCCATGATAGATATATGTTTATGTTGTTGCTTGACTCTAGTAGAGGCAGGTTGATAACATGAATGAAGATGAATGACACAGACTCCCAGTCAGAGGGAGAATATATTCTAAAGATTCTTACCTTTATTACTATTTGCATTTTGTGTTGTTGAAGTATGTCTTATGAGCATTTGACGATATTGAACTGCAATAGGTCTCAGATCTGAAGCCCATACAGAAATGAGGGTTTCTGCTTTAGACGCAGGCATACAACTGGGAAATCTCGTCCCTGGACGCACGCATGCTAAGGCCTAGACAGCATCTAGACAGCTAAAGGCGCTCCCATGCTAACCTGAAGGGAGCGTCCAGGGGTTTGACTACAATTGACAATCATCTGAAGCTTTTTGAAGTTGTCTGAACTTTGAATCAAGGTGTCCCTAACATATTTTGCCACTGTAATCTGATTTTTGAAGTTGTTGGGTTAAATTGTTGATCACATAATGAAGTATTGTGCATGAAACCGGATGGTCACCTCGAAGATGTTAGCTCCACAGATGTGTTGCAGATGGCTAGATCTGCAAGCACGAAAAACTTGAATGTTTGCCATAACATGAACATGCAGATTGAACTTGTGTTTGCAGGTCACCGGGACATACATATAGATATGGCACTATTTTTGTGCTACAAGTGGTTGGCATGATTTAACTGATTGATATAGATGAACAATGTTTTGTCACGATGCTTGACATTAACTTTGAATTGATGACTGAGATATGTTTTCACTATAGATCTCTTTACGATAGCAAATTTGAACTTGACCTGATGTCTAGTGATCTGATTTAACGATTGTTAATTTGCCCTTATATGGATGCTATGTGGGCATGATGACTTATGTGGGTATTCGGAAATTGGCCTCCTTATTCTTATTAGCACATTGGTTGAAATAATGATAGTTGTGATTCAGCATGAAAGTGGAACTTGCATGACTAATCAATGGTGTATGCATTTGCACCTAGCGACAGAAATGACTTATGTTATGATTATGAGAATGACTTGATGAAGCCTCAGACTTATATTGCATGGTTGATGACAACTTGTTGGCATAATGAAGTCATGATTTGATAAGAGCTCCACCTATCTCCTGGTTGAAAGAATTGATGTTATAATATTGATGACTTGTTAGTGGTCGTGTTCTAGCTTCTAAACTTTGATGAGCTGACTTTGTTGTTGTGATTGTACAACATTGATTTATGTAAGGTTGATTATGCTGGCTTAGAAAGGCGTTATGCTTAGAGCATTGCAATCCAGATATGTCTATATTTGACAGTTATCTGATGAAGTCAAGATGATGAGTTCTTGATATTGATTATGGTTTTGGTTTTATAACCTGATGGTCTACTCTTGACAAGTGACGAGCCTCTAATGATCTAAATTAGAGGGAGATAGCTTCTCAAGCTTGGAATGATGTATCATGACATGATAAATTGATTTCTTGAATTTGAGAAAGAAATTCCATATTGCAAAGCCATTGGAAAATGTTTTTGAATAATGAAAATGCAAATCCTTGGATACTCTGATTTGACACTCCAGATGTTGTTGAAATGGCAGCCGACAATTGATTGAAGTATTGTTGTTCCATTTTTGAACATCCATCTGTATATGTATGATATGCATCGAACCTGAATAGATTCATGATTGAGCTGCTTCACTCACATAGAGTTGCCAACGAGCATGCTTTGAAATATCTGCATGAGATGTTCTATTTTGAGAATGAGATATTTCTCCTATGATATGTGTCTGCATAGATGTATTGCTAATATTTGAGAATATTGTTGATAAGCACATTTGGATGTTGCTTTAGTATGAGATATGCCATGATATCTTGAATGAGAGGTCCATAGCATGACCGAGGTTGATCATGATGCTACTCGCATGGCTAGTTATGAGGCATGATACAAAAGCTCCTTAGAGAGTTGTATGAGCATGATCTGGACATGACATGGTTACATTACGATGATTGAGAATCCCATACACATATAGTTGGAACCGAGATACTCTCATATATTGAGACGGTGCAGCTGTTTGAAACAAGCTCAAGCTTGTGGTCGGTACCTCATTATGGTATCCTTTTGCGATTTATATGTTTATTTATGATCTGACATGATATCTAATTTTATGTTATGTATGAACAGGGAACAGCTTCTATTGAGACTCGCTGATACCAGATATAAGTATGATAAGAGCAGCGCTAATCGAGGACACTGAACCAACTCTTCCCCCCGGTTTGAGCTCCCAGGGTGAGGAATTGAGGGAGAAGGGCTCCTGGGTTGAGGGAACTCTAAATAATAGGGTATGACCCCTATTTGTTACCCATAGGGTTGGAGAATGCTACTCCCCTATCTTCATAGGGTCAAAGAATGTTACTCCCCTGTTTGGTCTTTTCAAAGTATAACCCAGTCGACATCATACCCACAAGCAGGCCAGCTTGTCGGGAATACCGCTCCTTGTTTGGCCAACGAGTTGAGAGTGTACTTGGGGTGTACAACCCAAGTCGATTATGATGGTATTCTACCACATGACTATTATGGGTCATCAATGGGAAGATCAGTAGACAATAGGACGGGTTGAGGGTAAGCTCCCTGATGAAATGCCAGGGTCAAGGGTGTACTCCCCCATGTAATGAGTTATCCTATTGCTCGGTATGGGTGGAAGTTATTAATCCTAATGATATTCCAGGTTGAGATGTGCTCCTTGATGATATGCTCTCCCATGATGATTAATGATGCTCCGAGTAGTAGCCCGCCGACAGAGATTCCACATAGCAGCCTAATGGATAGAGGGTGGTAGCTTGAGCTCCCCTCCAATAACAAATTCTTCTTCTTCTAATCCAAGAATGTTCAGCATACGAGTAGGAACAATCAAGAGATAAACCGGAATAAGCAAAGGATAGATTGAGATGTACAATGATGATTTGTGATGATGAGACACTTGAGATGGACATGGCACGATTACTACATGACAGAGATGATTAGTGATGATATGTGATGACACTTGAAGATTCCAGAATGGCATATTGATCGATGGACAAATATTGCCAAGTGGAATTCTCCCTAGTTGAGAGGAAGTATTAATTTTTGCAACTGCAGTCAAATTTCACCTTGGACAGCTCAAATGACTTAAGATAATAATTGCATTAGATTCCTCTTTTCGAGAGGACCAAAATCAACCTGAAGATCACCCAATTTGGTCAAAAGGAAGTTGAGTTATGAATTATTTTATTCATACATGTTTTATGGAATGGGTCGGCCCTAGCCATAAGGGTAATTGCTTGGCTCAGCCTTAACCCTAAGTGGACCCTCAAGAAAGCCTATAAATAGAAGAGAGCTCAAGCTCATTTGGACACATTCGATCAAGTTATCTTCTCTTCTCTTTTTGTCTTGGTTCGCACAGGTTCGACAAAAGGAGTTTCTGTAAGGGTCTGAAATCACAGGCGTGAGGTTCGCTCTAAGTTAGGGTTTTCTGGTTTCTAAACATTGGCACAGAACATAACATTTTTAGTCACCAGATGTTGGCACACAATGGTCATGACAACGTCCAGACAGCCTTGGACGCTGGCACAGAGGCATATGGGAGCGTCCAGGGCTTTAGAGGCAAATCTGGAGGTGTCAGTTCCTGGACGCTCGCACAAAGTGGTCCTAAGAGCATCTAGGATGTCCCGGAGGCACGCACAGTAACTTCAACGGAGCGACCAAGGGTTTTGAGTAGATTTGATGAGTTGGTCCTCGATCGCATGCATAGAATGGTATGGGAGCGTTCAAGCTGCCATAGTTGTTGGCACACAGTTCTCAGAGAGCGTCCAAGGCTGCTATAGATGCTCACACACCTCCTCCTTCCTACGTCCGAGACTCAAAGATGAGATTTCAGTATTTCGAAGTCTCTGCTCAATGACAGCAATGATCAGCAGTGTTTGACACAGTGACAGCAATTGACATCAGTTTATAACAGCACATTACAACCATCAGTATGATGGTTTTTTATTTCTAGCATGATTAGATCTGTTTCATAGATATCATTATTGTTTGGATGCATAGATAAAGTTATGGATCATTGTACTCTCTTTTGTTGCATCATTTGATGATGATCTAAGAAGAAGAATAAGACTTGCAAGGGTTTTCCCCATAGTGGGTTTTGCCTTGGTCTTGGACCAATCCTGGTGTCTCTATGTGTGTGCATGCTTTTCTTCTACTGTTCATTTTATGTTCCGCTGCATTGATGATGATGACATTGTTCTTTTTATATAATTGCATATGTTCATGAATAATGGTGTAGATCTGAATAATGTAATGATGATATGTGGTGAACTTAATGTATTAATGATGAGATGCAATTATCAAAGCAAAGAACAATGTCACCCTATGAAAAATTAACAAGAACGCTTTTCAGGGAACTATTTGAGCAAGTTCCAGACACAACAGTTATATATTGTGACAATAAGAGTGGGATTCGTCTTGCAGAAAATCTTATGTTTCATGATAAGTCCAAGCACATTGTGATCAAGTATCACTATATCTATGATATGGTGCAGAGAGGAGCAATGAGGCTCCATCACATCTCCATTGATGATCAAATAGCTAACATTCTTACCAAGCCTTTACCAAAAGGAAATTTCTTGGTTTTTAGAGAGCAGCTTGGACTTATGGACATGACCTTTCCGGGAAGTGGTCACAATTGATTGAGGACACTGAGTTGCCTTTGCCCCATCTCAGAGCTCACAGGATTAGGAAATGATGTCGGAAAGCTCTTGAGGATGAGGGACCTCTTGTGTAGTGTGTCCCACAAGAGTAGGCCTCAGTATGCATCCGACCCACAGTCTGAGACGTGGGTAGAGCCACCTATCTGGCCAATAGGTGTAGTGGAACTTGTCTGTGTGACTTGTTTAGGATGTAGGTGTTCCACCACTTGACATTTAATGAAACTTGGTTGTGTTTGATTCTTGTCTATGTGACTTGTTTGGGTCTTGTCCATGTGATGATCCGTTCCTTTCCAAATTTGTGTCAAGTGGATGATTCTTCTTTAGATTGTGACTTCATTGTTACAGATGTTACACAGCAAAGTTGAACTGAGATGAATGGAAGAGATCAACGGAAGCAAAGATCTTTGATGCTGAAAGAAATTTCTCCCTAGCTGAGAGGGAGTGTATAAAATAAATTTGGCACCTCGAGGATGAATTTCTCCTAGAAGAAATCATATCTTTCAGTTATGTCTGAACCACCTATAATAAAATTTCATTTCTGACAATTCTAATATGACTTTCCAAAAATAGTAAGTCACATCTCAATTTGAAAGTGACTTTCCAAAAATAGAAAGTCATGTCTAAATGATCAAGCATGATCTCGACATATGGAATCCACTTTAAAATCAAATCAGTCATGATTATACAAGTCAAGACTTAATATTTTTATCCTTACTAGTTAGTGTTTTAAAAACTGATCGGTTTGAACCGGTAACTGGTCAAATCGGACGGTTAGCTAGCCCGCTAGGTCAAACCGGCAAAAAAAACCGGTTTGACCCTCCATTTCGCCAAAAAAGTGGACAAACCGGTTCCGTCCTAAACCAGTCGGTTTATTGCTAGGTCAACTATAAACCCCACATAATGCATTTTTGTGAGTTTTGAAGTTGTTTGAGGAAAATTTAGGGTTGTTTTCCTCCAAAAATAGTCCCTCCAAGAAAAACATGCCTACCCCCTCATTTTCCTGACACATCTTAACCCTAACAATGTTGGCAATTAATGGTAATGTTAAATTCTTATAGTAAAAGGATGAAAATGAAAATTAAAGGAAATATCACTTAAATTTTTAACATTACCATGAAATGACTCAAGATGTTTGAGCGTCGACCTCATTGAATTTCATATGGAGAAACTAGAATTTTAGATTTCACTCAAAATTCAGCAGACTTAATGGTTTTCAGGATTTCATGGTTTGGGGGTTTGAATGTTTCCATTTGATTCCATCATGCGTGAGGGTATGAGATTGGCATTTGATCAAGAGCATGAAGCCCTTTAAGAACCTTGATCGTGGTGGCATTGATTGTTGAACTTTGTTGATGTTGGTGGTAATGATTGTTGAACTCCTCTACCATGGTCTTAACAAGAATGCACCCTTCACTCAAAGGAAAACAACTGGTTAGGCATGCTAATCTTTTGCTACAACATTATAAGGTTGAGGAGTTGAACCCTTCACTCAAACCAAAATCATTGGTTAGGCATGTTAAACCTTTTCAATTTTTATCATGTTATAAGGTTGAGCAATCCAAGTCTGAAGACTTTGAGTAAGATTATGTTTATGTATCTCTTGTTGATGATGTTTATGTATTTCTAGTAGCGTTGAATCAATGATGAGTTTCATGAGTAACCATGTTGATAAGCGATTTGTAGTTTTCATATCTATTTTTGCTACTACTACTAATGTTGTAGAGGAGTTTTAGGAGTCCTCAAACTCAGAGCCATATTATTTATGCAGCTCATGTTGATGATCTCTTGTCTAGTAGTGGTGATGAATTTGATCATGGTGAGGAGTGATCTTGTTGTTGATCACTGATATGTAGACTTGGAGTAGTTCAGTGACCCCATAGCTTAGAGCATTGTTTTCGGACTCTAGAGGCCATTTAGAGCCTCATTGATTATGTATTTTGTTGCGGATATGTATTTCACTCGATGCCATTTTGTTATATTCACCTTTACATGGTATATAGATGAGCAAACCTTGCATATTTTGTTTCTATTGGCTTGGAATCATGGTTTTAAATCTTAAAAATAGTTTTTTTCATTAAAAATTAATAATTTAATGTACTTTTTTTAAACTGGTTCGTTTAGACCTGACCAGTCCCTATTCTGATTCAAAACCCGGTTCATTAGGTGAACCGATCCAGTCACCGGTTCCGGTTTTTGAAACATTGTTACTAGTATTATTATTATTATGATACTATTATTTACAAAATAGTCTAAAGTCATTAACCTTTAATTGAGAATATCTTACTTGGCAAATCGAACCTCTCTCTTGGAATAAAATAGTAACTCCTCACTTAAGAGAATGTAACTCTCCCTCACTAATTCAATGTATGGCAAAAGTGTACCTCCTCCTCATTAAATGCACTTATAACTCTCTCATTCAATTTTATTTGAAAATCTCACCAAATATTCTCCTCTGTCTAAGTGTAATTCTCTCTCTCCCTATTTGAATCGTAACTCCTCAAGACAAATGTACCTCTCTCTATTCTTGGAATGAGTTACTGTTAAAATTGGCAACTAGGGCCAAACTCCATGTGGGTCATCTTATTTATGGCAGTTGATATTTTTCTTGGATTCCTCTCTCTGAGAGGTGTAGGATTGATCTAAAGATCATCCGATTCCAACATGTATTTATGGAGATATGAATTTATTTATATTATTTGACAATTTGTCAAGGTTGGCCAGCAAGCAAATTACCCCCAACTTATCCTCAACGTTGCATTTAAATAGAGGAGACCTCAAGTCATTTGACACACACATCTCTTATGATCTCTCTCCATTCGTTTGGGTTTGGTGGCAAGAGAAGTCAAAAGGGAGATCTAGCCACAGTCCTAGTGAGAAGGGAGAAGCCCTAGCTGCAGTTAAGGAAGAGACCTAGTCACAAATTAAAGGTAGATCTATCCACTGTTAAGGAGAGCTCCAATACGCAACAAAGGATGTCCTAATCTGCTGTCAAAAGGTGCCCTAATTCTGCAGCAAAGAGACCCTAATACGCACAGCAAGCAAAGGATAGGACAGCGAGGGATGGAAGGCTGTTTTGGGCATCATTGAGGAGGTCGAGGTGTTATCTTGAGGGTCGCAGTCCTGATCTTGAAGGCCGAGGGTGAGGGGACTGTCTTAGAGCCTTGTTGAAGGGTGAACAGTCCTGTGAAGAAGCTGTCGCAAGCACAGTGAAGGATCTATAGGATGTCGCAGCCATTTTTTGGGAGACAAGGTTGTGCATTGGGCTTGAAACTGCCCTAAAGGAGTAGCGTGGAGGGCAGCACCCTATTGGAGGACAGCCGCAGCAAGGGGAAGCAATTATGGGTTAGTTTGAGGGTTGTTAGGGACTGTGGTTGGGTGCCCTAACTAGTCCAGAATTGTAGTAGCCAAGTTACCCTAAAACAGTGAGCTAGTGCACACATTTTGAAGTGCATCTTGTATGTGTTGAGTCAGTTTGATGGGCTACTTGTAGGAGCCCTTAGGAGAACACAGAAATTTAGATTGTTGATAGCGTAGAGGGTTAAGGGCTGCATATTGTGCCCTAACAAGATTTGTGGGAGCAGCAAGCAAACAGTGGAGGACAGCAGCATTTTGTGGAGGAGTGTTGGGTCAATGCTTTGACCAGATTGAATCATGATTACAGCAGCCTATTGCTGCCATGTGGAGGATCTTCCAAACAGCAAGAAGGATGCATTGAGCTTACTGTTGAAGGCCAATGTTGGCTGGGTTTGAGCAAGCCACTTAGCGGAAGATTTCTATCTTAATTGACCAACATTGACTTCTCTAGTCAAGGCCTTATCTGATGTTGTCATTAAATATCAGTTTTGTATATTTGTACTATCTCTCTCTGCTGAACTATTGAAGAATATAAGAAGATTTGATCAAGGGTTTCCCGACATTGGGGTTTGTCCCTGGCTGGTACCACGTCTTGTGTCATCTTGTCTTGGCTTGTCTTCTACTATTTATGTTTATGTTCTATCTGCATTTTACTATCATGCTGATGTGATTGCTAATCTGGAAACTGATATTGGGCTAATAAGAAAAATTGAAGTAACTTGCTCTTAAGCATAGAACATACCAAAAATTAACAGTTACACTTCTCCTCAAGTAACTCTTCCCTCATGGAATTCGATTCTCCTATTATTGGCTCAAGGCATGAATTCATTTTGTAACTCCTCTCATTTCTCATCTATTTAAGCAAGAGCAAGTGAGAGTTGAGTGTAGCATGTTCATTGTGACAAAGGAGATCAAGTGTTGAGTGTGTCCAAGAAAAGTGTGAGAGCTAGTGAAGAGCAAAAGCAAGGGAAGAGTTGGAGAAAGTGTGAAGAACATGATTTGATCAAGAGAAGGAAGAGATCTTCTAGCAAATAGCAAGAGTACTTCACCAACAAGTTGATCAGACATTGGTGACTTTATTCATTTTTATTATCTCTCTCTCTGTGTACTCTGCTAAACAATTGAAGAAATCTAATAGAAGAAGAATCATTTGGGTTTTGAGGTGGTTATGTGTCGAAATGATGGATCTGCAGCGGGTCCGTGTGGGTCTAGGGTAAAACCTAGGGTTTTACTAGTAATTACTGCAGACTACCAAACCGCTGTACCGTCACTGTCATTGTAATTTGTTGCTCGTCGGCTATCCATTTTACCATACTTGTTGCTTTCTATTGCCGACTTCTGGTTGGGACCATGGGGGACAATCTGGAGATTGATGAGGTTGATTATGCCGAGGAGCCCTTCCCGGATCGCGTTATTTTTGGTAATCCCTGCTTCACCTCATCGGTTACTGACTCTCTTCCGTTTCCTGATCTGGCACCGCCCTTGTCGTCTCCTGTGGTCTACTTTCCGGGGCAATGTTCTGTGCCTCCTTCCTCCGAGTCGCATTTGATCGAATCCTCTGCTTTGGATGTCCCCCCGCTTTCACCAAGCACCTTGCACATTTTATCTGCAAACACTCCCCCTTCGCCCACTTTTGACCCTCATTCGTCATTATCATCATATTTCTTTGTGCCCCCTATGGACATTCCGGCTTCAACTGCGGTAAACCCTCCTTCCTCATCCCACCCTCCATCAGGCTGCTTTGAGACACCGGCGGTAAGGGTTAGATCTACAAAGTATCCTCCTTCGGAAGGAATCTCAAACCCCCTGGTCGACCATCCCTCTGCGCCTCGGACAGGCAAAAGAAAGATCAGGTGTATTAAGGCTACCGCGAAGGATATCACCATAAGGTTCGGTGAGACATCTGCTATGGGGAGGCTGCTAATATGGCTAGTACAGTGCTCGTCGGTCATGTGTGGGGCAGGGCATACTCGGCCAACAGACTAACCCAATGGGTCAGGGAGATTTGGGGCGGTTTACTGATGGAATTGCCAGAGGTACGGGTCCTGCCCAGGGGGTGGTTCTCGCTGCATTTTACCAAGGAGAATTATACCGACTTGGTTCTTGCCAGATACTGGCATATCGAGATGGCGCCTGTCCTCCTTAAGAGATGGAGCCCGCTTTTTGGTCCTGAGCGAGAAGAAATTGGGGCAGGACCACTTTGGGTTCGCTTGCCGGGACTTCCATTACAATTCTGGTGCGAGGAGGTCTTTATCAGGATTGGAAATGCCTTAGGCACTTATTTAGACCACGATCATACGTTTGTAGAATCAAAAAAATCGAACCCTAGCCCACATTCTAGTTCACCTGGACACCCGTGAGGGGCTGGAGGAGAAGATTACGCTTCAATGGGGCAATTACACCAAGGTTCAGATACTAGATTACGAAGGGGTGTCGTTCCGCTGCAGACGCTGTCATAAGGTAGGGCATCTTTTCAAAGATTGCTCACTTAACAGAAAACCTGAGAATACCCCCAAATCTACTCCTGTTCCATCTCGTGTGCCTTCGCCGGCAGGATCCCGTCCTCCTGTCTCGGGTCCTGCCCCTTCAGCTTTCTCTCCTCATAAGTCGGTGGAGGACGGGCACAGACAAATCTCGCCGCCGCTGACCAGGGCTCGTGCTGCAGTTGGAGCCGCAAAAGTTTCGGGTATTCCTCTTATCTCTTCTCCCTCATCTTTTGATCATTGCACATATGTTGTTGCATCCACTGTGCACTCTTCCATGGCACATTGCATCATGTCATCCCCTCCCCTCATCGCCACTACTAATCCTTCTGTGTTATCTCCCTCAAACTCCTCCATCTCGCCGACATCTTCTCACCATTATTTTCTTTGCCCCCGTACTCACTCTCATGGTTCCCTGGTTCGACAATCCGGATTAGGAATCACTATGCCCTATTCTGCTGTCTTCTAGGGGAAGGAAGTTTGACCTTTCCAAAGCCATTAAGCGTGTTGGGGCAGAGGTTGCCTCTGGTCGCCAACCCACTCTTGACGGGGTCCTTAGAGCTGCGAATACCCCGAGAGGTGTTCCCCCATGAAGTGTTTGTTTTTTAACTGCAGGGGCATGGCTAGTGCCTCTAAGAAACTAGCCTTGCAGAGACTATTTGAGGTTGAGGTGATAGACAGTATTATGCTGCAAGAAACTCTTGGTCTGGCTGACCACATTACCCGCTCCCTACAATCTTAGGCTCCGAGATAGACTTTTGTGGCGTTGGATGCAGTAGGGAGATCTGGGGGGCTGGCCATTGGATACAACCCTCGTACCATCGGAGTCAATGCATCTTGGGGGGGATCTGGAGTTTTGGGCATTGATATCTTCTCAGTAGAGCTCAGCCATTCCCTTCGGATCGTGAATGTATATGGACCCTGTCAACAGAGGGAACCATTCTGGCATCATCTCTTAACCCTCTCACTACTAGCACCTGACCACATAATCATCGGAGGGGATTTAAACTTTTGATTGGGGTTCAGTGAATCATGGGGGTCATCGGCACAGGTGGATGCTATCACAGAGTACATGTCAAATCTATTGGAGGAGACAAATTTTGTGGATGTACCCATGAACAAACCCCTTCCCACTTGGAGGAATAGAAGAGTGGGTGAAGCTGCACTAGCTCGGTGACTAGACAGATTTCTATTGAAAAGCCCACTCCTCCTGCAATTGCATCAATATAAACAATGGGTGGGATCTGGGGGTATATCCAACCATTCCCCTATCTATCTGGAGATTCTTGGTCCTCACCATAAACCAAAGGCCCCCTTCAAATTCAACCATGTCTGGTTGCAGGATCCTGCCTACATCAAACTGGTTATTGATTTTTGGACTGCCAATCCCATCAATAGAGTTGAATCACTGGCAAGAGGCTTTTGTAATAACCTCTCCAAGCTGAAACATCTCTCTATTAATTGGGCTAGGGAGAAGCTTAGTCGGGAGAACACATTGCTGGCTCAAATAGAATTTGAGCTGAGCTCCATGATGGATGAAAGAAGCCTGGGTTTCAGCTCTGCGGAACAGAAGACTCATCTGATCGAACTTGAAAACCAGAAGGTCAGGATACTAAAGGAACGGGAGGAATCCGTGAGATTAAGGAGTAGAGCCATCTGGTTAAAAGCTGGTGATGAGGTTAAAAGCTGGTGATGACAATACTAGGTTCTTTCAAAACTATGCAAAGGGAAGGAAAGTATCAAACACCATTTGGAATCTTCCATTTCCTAAGGGAGGTCTCGCGGACTCTTTCAACAAGCTCTCTCATCTTGGTACTACACATTTCCGGAATCTATATAAGAGCCCGCCTGGTGCAAACCTTGCTGACATTATTAATGTGGCTGGTCATTTTCCTAGATTTGTAAATGAGGACGAAGCAGGCGAGCTATGTGCTCCGGTTACACCAGGGGAGCTCTAAGGCACTTTAAAATGGTTCAAGAAGGACAAGAGCCCAGGCCCGGATCGCTGGACTATTGAATTCTATCTAGCTTTCTTCGAGATCTTGGGACAGGATCTTTTGAATGTTGTGGAGGAGTGTAGAACTTCTAGATCCCTTTACCATGCCATCAACTCGACTTTCATAGCTCTCATTCCCAAGTCTGATTCTCCATCCCTATAGACCTATATCCTTGTGTAATTGCCTATACAAGATCATTTCTAAGATCATTGCTAATAGACTGAGGCATATCCTCTCCCGGAATATTGCTCCTCAACAATTTGCCTTCCTAGATTCCAGACAAATTCATGAAGCCATTGGATCGGCACAGGAAGCCATTCATTCTATTTGGACTAGACATCTAAAGGGAATCATTCTCAAAATTGACTTGTCTAAAGCCTTTGACCGAGTCAGTTGGCTATACATCAAGATGATGCTCATACATCTGGGCTTCCCTCTAGAATATATAACATGGATCATGGCCTGCATTACCACGCCCACCTTCAGTGTCCTCATCAATGGCTCGGCCTCTCATTTCTTCCATTCGGAAAGGGGACTTAGACAAGGTTGTCCTCTGTCTCCCCTCTTCCTCATCGTGATGGAAGGCCTTAGTCGTCTCATGGCATCAGCTAAGAGGGAAGGAGACCTATGTGGCCTCAAGATAACTGATGACTGCTTTCTCACACACCTCTTATTTGTGGATGATGTACTCATTCTTCTGGATGGTACTATTCGGGACTCCCGCACTTTCTCCAAGATCCTACTACTGTTCTCGTCTGCCACTGGGATGCTTGCAAATCACACAAAATCTACTATCACTTTCGCCCGTACTTTTGTCCATGAATCTCAATTTGCACACCAACTCTTCCCTTACAATATTCACCCATTGGATAGAGGCCTTAAATATCTGGGGTTTTGGCTAAAACCCACCTGTCAGAAGATTGCAGACTGGGTTTGGCTCATCACAAAATTGGAGAAGAGACTGTCCATCTGGAGTCATAGATATCTTTCCAGGGCAAGCAGGCTTGTCCTTATTAAATCAGTCCTGGAAGCTACACCAGTTTTCTAGATGGCCCTTACCTGGATACCCAGAAATATACTGCATCGCCCGCAGCAGTTGTGCAATACGTATCTCTGGAACGGGAATCAAGATAAAAGAATATTTGCCTGGATCAGCTGGAAAAAGATAACACTGCCAAAGAAATGGGGAGGTTAGGGTTTAAAAGATCTTCCACATTTTGCACAGGCCTTAGCTGCTAAAATGAGTTGGACCCTGTTGAACGGTCAAAACTTATGGACATCTATTTCATATCACAAATACATCTGGCCCCAAAACATTATGGATTGGATTCGATTGCCTAGCTGACCATCGATGGGTATATCATCTGTGTGGAAGGCACTGCTGAACTCCCTACCCCATATCAAAGAAAATCTGGTGTGGAGAATAAATGATGGCTCCATGGCCCGGATCGGACTGGACCCTTGGATTTGAGGAGGGGGAAGACACCTGCTATCTAGAGATCTCCTGCAACATCTTCACTCCCATCGGATTATGGTCTTGTCACACATCGCAGATTCACAAAACACTAGTATGTTCTCTCAAGCATGGAAATCTGCGAGACTACTGGATCTCCCTCCTCGGTGGCATCTAGAATGGCAGGATTATATTTCAGCGCTAACCGAATCCCACATAAGGATCAAAGAGGGCCCTAACGATCTTGTTTGGAGCTAGGCAGAAAATGGCGTATACTCCCCCAAATCAGGCTACATCTCCTTGATGCAACACAAAAGGCTGGAACATGTTTCAATCTGGTGGAGTAACATTTGGAAACTTGCAGCGCCACCGCGCACCAGATTATTTTTCTAGTGCATTTTGAGGGACAAAATTCCTACAGGAGAACACCTCCTCCATAGATCTTTTTATGGACCAACTTGGTGTATTCTTTGCAAATATTCATCCGAATCAACTGTCCATCTATTTCTTCAGTGTACCACCCTACAAGCTCTTTGGCAGGACATATCTTCCTCTATTCGTTTCTCTGGACAATGGGCAGGTGATGAACTTATCATTGCTTGGGAAGACTGGACAAATCGACATAGGGGATCCAAACCTTTGTGCCTCCCTTTGGTCGTTAGTTGGTACACCTGGTTGGCTCGAAATCATTACATTTTTTATAACAAACCTATACACTGGCCCCACATTGCAGCTATTATCATCTCAGCTTATAATGAATTACCTGATCCCCCGCCGCCTCGAGCTCGCAAACCACATGCCCCCCCAACATTGACAAAAGCACTCCCTGGGCTTTTTTCGATGGCGTTGCTAACCAACAAGGTTGTGGAGGAGGATTCACTCTATACATCAGTGAACAACATTTCTACAGTGTAAAGATGGGTTTGGGTTTTGGCACCAACAATTTCGCAGAACTAATGACCCTACGTCACTTACTCCATTTCTCCTTGGGGCATCAATGCATCAATCTAAATGTTTTTGGGGACTCAAAGAACATAATCAACTGGTTCAATAGCATTATTGCATGTCACGCACACACTCTCAGCAATATATTGCATGAAGTTAATATTTTCAAGGCAGCATTTAACACTATTTCTTGCAATCATATTTACAGGGAACATAACAGCAGCGCTGACAAACTATCCAAAGAGGCCTCGGCATTACCCAGAGGCGAGTGGTTGATCCAAGAACAGAAGGGGCCAGATGTATATTAATATTACCATCGGCCGTATATAGATCAGCACTATCAGAGGGGATTGAGTCACTGACCACTATCTTTTTTTGTACACTGTCATAACATGACAATTTTTTATGATTGTATATAGGCATAGAATAGAGTTTATTACAATTATGAAAGAGCCCTGCGTGGCTCATGTACAAGTTAAAACCAATATATAAAAATTTTGATCTACTAGATGATATAACAGAAGATCGCCCTGCGTGGTGTATCTAACAGACCATTATATTTTTGTGCACAGTCCATGGTGACTCAGCCACAGCATATGCCACAAGCATCTACGATATGTAATTTTTCCTTATAATGAAAAATTACAGATTTTTCCAGTGGAGGAAAAAAAAAAAAAAAAAAAAAAAAAAAAAAAAAAAAAAAAAAAAAAAAAAAATCATTTGGGTTTTCTCCCTTGAGGGGTTTTCCCTTAGTCATTGGACCAAAATCTCAGTGTCTCATATTTGTGCTTAGTTGTCTTCATATGATACTTAAGTTTATGTTCTATCTACAATTGTTGATCTGAAAAGTTTTGAAAAAATCTGCATTAAGTAATTGTAACACCATGGAACATTCAATTTTTTGCGAAGTACATTCAGTTTTTTGCAAAGTACATTCAGTTTTTTGCAAAATATATTCAGTTCTATTCAATTTTCTGCAAAGTACATTCAGTTCTATTCAGTTTTCTACAAAGTAATTCAATTTTCTGCATAAAACTTTCAAGTTTTTACATACAAAAAAAACAACCATTGCTTTCTTGGCCTCTAATAACTATGAAAATAGTTCAATCATTTGCAAGGAAGATCAACCATCAATGGTATTGCTATGAAAATGATGAGACCAGCTAGGCCCTGTAGAACCAAAGTTCCCTCTTGTATCTTCCAGGCTGCCTTCCAATCTGAAAAACATAGAATCAACAAAAAGACTTCTTGAATAATGTGGAGCTCAATTAGTATCAGCACCCAAGGGGAGCTTCAATCCTTCTCCTACCATACCATTCAACGATTCCCTGAATGAAGTCAATTTCCCCATATCCATGTACATGGAAATCAAATCTTTGGCCTTAGTTGTGTCACTAGGGACCGTGCATGTCAAAACCAACAAAAATAAGATCACCATCCAACATGATATCTTTCAACGGGCGAAATGCAATTTCCAGCTAAGCCCTACAATGATTGCCTCTTGTCCAAGGTGGAACATCCAACATCTTATTAACACAAGTCATAAATTCTGTGAAGGGCATAAATTCCTTGAGAGATCTATAACACTAACAATACCAGAGGACTCATAGGTTCTTGCTTTGACATATCTATGGCCATTGAAATATGAAGAATCGATAAAGTTAGCTTTGCTCCACTGTTGTGAATCACTCACTTGTTTCCAAGATCTTGACCGCCGTCGAACACAAAGCCTCATCCTCACACTTGGGCACTGCCATTACCATCATCGAATACATACAGCATTTTATTACTTCAATGGATTCTCTAAAGCTTAATATGTTGGACCAATCAACCCTCGTCACCCAACATTGTGTTGATGTGGAAGACATCTAACAACAACACTAAGTCAAGAAGAGGGCAGGAGAAATAACGCCAAATCAAATAGACAAAGCTGACACGCACGCGAGAGAGAAAAAAAAATGCAACCTACTCATGCAACCTACGTTGAGATCCATGGATGCAGAGGGCAAGATCAGGAGTCAATAAAATACATCTATGCTCCAATATCACTGTTAGGCTAAGGAAATAACTCCACAGATTGTTTGTCTTATTAATGTGAATCATTCATAGATACATTGACGAGATGACTCTTGGTTCCATTTTCCAAGACCTCTGATGACCCTTGACATTCACCCTTGCCTCTTCATAGTTCTCCTATTGCAAAGATATTTATAATGTACCTCAATCCCTAAAGATTAGGTATCTAGGACTACTCCCCAGGGATCACATCGACCTATCTACCTAGGGAATACTAACCAAGCCACGAGATCAACTCTAACAAATCTGTTACGCACCAATAGATTTCAGATTCTTTAACGGAATCTCAATGCTTTTACTGCCAGAATCGCTTAATTAAAGACTATTTCAAATTTTAAGCACAACTGCTAATGGAACTTTATTTCCAATAATGTGGATAAAGTTAGAACTTAAAACGAATCCCCTGGAATTTCCCTGAGTGATAAACACAAGTTGCCTCTTGGATGAAAGCCAAGATTCAACTGTCTAGAATATGTAATTTAGTTTGTCTGTTAATACCAGAAGCTTTCCACAAAAAAGTTAAACAAAACAAAAAGAAACTACCCAGCTCTGATGGCCTGTTAAATTGTATCTTGAACGTGATACATGGTTGTGTTTCTGGGTTCGTCCTCTATAGTTGTGTTTCAGTTTTTTTTGTTTTCGGATCTAGACGTTTTGAGATCAATTTTCCAGCAATGGCCAATGGGTTCGTGATTTAGCAGTGAAAGACGGTGGCGTGTTAGACCACCCGCAAAGGTTCAATTCCCCGGAGGCACCAATAAGCGGCTGGGGCAAAGTGCAAATGCTAGGTGAATTTGACATAAGAGTAGATTTGAACTGCAATGCTTCTCCACTTATCGAAAATCAAAACAGCAGTGCGCATTAAAATTAAGACTAAAATTGAAATAAAAAATGAAAACTAATAAATTGAGAATAATTATGCTTGGAATGAATAATAATTACCTGGTGAAGGAACCAACGAGGAATACGCGACGGCCTCCATGGGGCCAGACGAAGCGCGTTGGCACCAAAACGATGGGCGTATTAATTCCGCTGCTGGACCCCCCTGGTTCCCTATGCGTTGGCAATATTTGACCTGCCATGCCGTGACCTGCCTTAAATTTCTTAACCCTAATTAACCCTAACCCTACTCAATCTTCCAGCTGTCACATCCCCCAATGTTATCATATCTTCTGCAACAACAGTATATAAAATTAATCGTCTGTGTAAATACATTTATGGATATATATATTTTTTACAGTCCCCTCTTAATCAGGACGGCCCCGGAAGACACCCTAAGAGATCTCCAGCCCCAGTCCAAGGCTCAAAACAGAAATTGAATGTGCCTCTGTTTTTCAGGACTTATAATCTATAATCATCCTGCTGCCTCCGCGGTTCTGGCATCTCAAGGTTGCCTCCATGTTAAGCCCCGGTGCCCCATGTGACCATGGATCAATTACCTGCTGAGGATAGCCTTTTGTGAAGCTCAAATCATGATAGAGTCCATTACCATCAAAACCTACAAGAGTCACTGCGGATCGAAAAGCTCCTCGGTTGTACGTAAGGAGAAGGAGCAATGGGCTGGCTAGGTCACCAATGGAACATTCCGTGTGAAACAGAGAATCGAGGGCTAACAATAACTCAGAACAAAAATAAATTAGGAGTACCAACATATTTTCGTATGCATACTTGACTTTGAAAAGGGGTACAAGGATAACTAGCATTTGCACCAGATGTTGCAAAGAAAACGCAAGGCATAAAGTGCACAAATCCATTATTTATGTAGTGTGTGCATTATTCAACAAGGTGGATCTCTCTAAATTTGTTGCAAACATTTATGTTGTTGCATTGCTAATTTATTTAGAATAATTTACTACTTCCTCTTTGAATATTAAATTTCTTATCACCCCATGATGACAATCCCTCCAATTATTGGCATCACAATTTTTTCCACTTTAGTGGGTTTACCTTCAACATAAAGAAACATGAATTTGAGTCACTCAATTAAAAAGAAATTGCTATTTATCAATTTTTGAGTAAAAACAATTAATAACTCATTTACAACCCATTAAATATTTACAACCTTTTAAGTCTTGTATTTATAACTCATATTTATAACCCTTTAAAATGAAACTAACTATCTATATTTTTATTAATAATAAAAAGAATATTATTTATAACACTGACACTCACATGCTACTCCTATATATTTATCTTATATTTAATATTCAGTGTCCATCAATTGAATAACAAGATGTAAGCTCAACTTAATTGCACCTTTAAAAGGTGACTTAAAAGTTTAATTGGTATATGTTTAAGATTTGGTATATGTTTATTAATTCACTGTTGACCAGAAATTTAAAAGTTAAAACCAATGACAGTTTGTACAATAATTATATTAACTTTTTTATAATTTTCAAAGTAAAGTACTTTCAGAAAAGATATAACTTTTATTTTTATATTTTACTTTACTTTGGGCACACTTTTGACATTGAAACCAACCTCATTATTAAATGAATGATAGCCATTATACAAATATTGCATTAATCACTTTCATCACAATGTTCTCCCATGTTAATATCTACTTCCAACTTTTGTTGAGGTAAAAATTATAATCAAATCAATCTGGTCGATTAAAATAATTGGATACTAAAGTCAGTTTATAGTTTAAAAAGTTAACTCTTAACACAATTATTAATAATAACCCAATTGTTTTAGCAATTTATCTTTTTTCTCATCACTACCATCTCCATCTACCATCTCCATCGAAAGTCATGTGGAATGGAGTGCATTAGTTTATACTCAACCAATTTACAACAAAACTAGAATTGTGCCTCCAAAGTCTGGAAGTACAAAACCAGAATTGTGCCTCCAAAGTCTGGAAGTTGAGATCACATGAGATGGTCATAGGATGTGCATTCAGCCTAACCTGAATGATATTTATGTTGTTGTCACTCTTGATGATCGCTTGCCTTCCATTGCATCTTTCTTCAATTTACAGCTTGAACATAGAAAGGAGCCTTCCCAAGAACGCATATTTCCTGAAAAAAAGGATCCAGCATGCACAGAAATGCCCTCACTAGGTGTGATGTCAGTTTGACAGACAGCACAGGCGAACAATCCTGATACTGTCTGCACCGTATATTCCGAGCCCAGCCTGCAATGTCAAATACTCAATTATTAGCATGACAAACTTGCAACAAAATGCATTCTACAATATTCTTTACAGCTAGTTTTTATTTCAGTACATCACGTGGAAAAGCAAGGATTTAATCCTTCGTAGCTGAGACAAAGATATACAAGGCCATAACAGAGAAAGGCCTCCTTTGGACTTCTCTTACCTCAGTATAAATAACATACCAAATCCTAAAAGGAAGGAAACACCATTCTGTATTGCCAAACTCCCAGGAAGATCTGGATGAAGAGGAGAGGGAAAAGATCCCTGATTCACCCTATACAAAAATGCTGAGACGATTTTCGATATTTACCTCATCCAGAGAGTGAAACTATTTGTATGTTTTGGATCGTGTTCGAGTTTGTGACACTGGTCACCTCCAGTAGATCATTTGTAAGATACAATAAGTAGGGCTCTACTTTCATTTCATTATGATCTCGGTCCACTCTGTTTCCTATATATTCCCAGTGTTCTTTGGGAGGAAGAAAGCAGCTGACTGCAGTTTTCTAAGAGCCTTCACTGCTTATGGCTAATGTAAATATTATATGTACGATACATTTTTCTAAATGTGATGTGTGCTCCACCAGGAATGGAGTAGAGCATATTGTGAGTAAATTATTCTGGTTTCATTGTTTGTTCTTCACTGGATAATAAAAACCGAACACTCATGCCTCATATTTTAATTATGAGTATTCAATATGTGAATTAGCTATCCATGCTACCATATGATTGAAGTCACTCTTCTTAATCAACACTTTGTTTAATTGTTGGTTTCTGGGGGAATTCTTAATTTGAAAAATTAGATTTTGGTGTCCAGAGACTGTCCTTAAGTTAGTTTCCATTTCCATTTAGGGATTGTGGATTGTGGATTACCTCGAGATTGTGCAAATTTCTTGTACTTGAATCTTTTACAATTGCTGAGATGAGCATATTCTTGATTTCTTTTTATGGTTGATATATCCAAGTCCAGTTAAGGCAACTTAAATTTTCTCTGCAGAGCGATGTTCAACTCTAGAAGGCGAGGAATCATTCAGCTGCTGGTGACATTTTTTGAATTTGAGAAGATGAAGGTTTGATTTTCATAAACATTGATATTTGTTCTATTTAGCATGTAAGAGTAAGAGGCCAGATGTAAGAAGTGATTATTATATCAGAATAGTTGAAAAGCATTAAGGAACTACACGCTTTCCTAAATAGTTGGTGAACTTTCCCAATTTTTATAGTGATGCAAGAATTCTGATCAGCAAATGAAGAGCTTGTATCCACTTTTATATATTTTGCTCGGTTGAAAATTGTTGAAATATAGCACAGACGCAAAAGAGATATCGAATGTTAGCCTTATGAGCTAGATACACATTCTAATGTGTTTAACGAGAATATAAAATTTAAAATTTGCAGGAGGAATCTGAGTAGCTGTGTAATGTTTCATCTTCAGAGGATGGAATCTCTGACTGTTAGCCCTTGGAACGAACGGAAAACTTAGTGAGACAATCAGGGGGCGTGAAATCTCTCATTGTAAGCACGATTGCAAAAATGCCAAAGCTGCAAAACGAGGCTCAGAGCAAAGAACAAATCCCAATGACTTCATCCAGTTCTCCAGTTAGTGATACCAATTCACCAAAAGAACATCCTTTCATTCAACCAGATGAATTGCCAAAATCCCAGGAAGATCTGGATGCAGAGGAGAGGGAAAAGATGTCTGTGTCACCCTATACAAAAATGCTGAGAGGATTTTCGATATTTACCTCATCCAGAGAGTAAACTATTTGTATGTTATGAATTGTGTTCGAGTTTGTGACACTGGTCACCTCCATCTATTACTCTATGAATCTTTTGTTGCTTCTTCCATGCCGAACATGCTTGTAAAAGAGAATAGTAATTCTGACCAGGAGATATAATGAACATCGTGACACCCAAAATTGAACTCAAATCTCCATCCTAGAGTAAGGAGATGCATTTTCTCTTTTATGCGAGTTTGATTCTTTACAGTCTTGTCCAACTTAAGATTATAGTTAAGGGGTGCTCAAGGACAATCTTGAACATCAAAATAGTTAGGCATACTCTTAGGGGGCTCAACTTCCTAACTGCTCGAATACTATCTCTGGAAGATGCTCCTTCTAGCCAGTGCAACCTTTTTCCATGCCGAAAATATTTTGCACTTTTGCGAGTGTTTACAGGGTGGCATTGAATGTTATGGTTTACATTAAGCATAGGACATTTAGGACCTTTACAACAACTGAAAAGCAAACTGAGCCACCATTTCACTAAAAAACGTCAAGGAACTCACTCTGTTTTCTTTATCATACGATGTGGCAATGGGCCCAAAACCCTTTCCATCATGGCAAGATGTTCCAAATTCTCATGGGTTTGAAATAGTGTATTTCCCTGCATGTTTAATATGCAACTATGATAAACATATTTCTAATTTACAATGGGTTAAATATCATCTTCAAAAAATGAAATTGTATGATAAATTACCAAGCAAAGCTCCACAAGTATGCATCCTACACTCCAAATATCAGAAGGGTAGCTCCATCCAAGTCCTGTCAAGAATTACAATGCAATTGGATATAGGTTCTATTTAATAGCTCATTTGAACATTGGAATGTCACTCAAGTGGTAGATCCTACTAGGACGTCTTTCCAAGCTTACCCAATATAACTTCGGGAACTCGATAATGCCTTGTAGAGGTCACTGACGTATGATCTTCTCCTTCGAAAGTGGTACTTCCAAAATCAATCAACTTTATTGCACTTGACTTTGGCAATCTGTTGCATATTTCTTGTGATGACTTCTCCAAACCCTTTGAAAACGGATACTAATCAGAGTTTGTCGCTTGGAATGTATGAGGATATAGAATTAGAGACACAGAGACCAGAGAGTAAATGTGTTGAACCAAAGAATGAGCCATTATCAAGTAATTATGTTTTGAGAATACAACCAAAACTGTTAACCAAGAAAAAATTGTTTCTCTTGCCACTGAACTACCTTATATGGAATCTTCACAATGTCTGAAGAAACAAAAAGTGTATTTTCTGGCTTTAAATCTGTGTGAATGAGCTTCAAGTCATGCATATCTGCCAATCCAGATTGTTATTAAACTCAAATGAATATCGCTTATAATGGATAGACATTTTCTCAGGACCTAATTAATAATAAAGATCATATATGCAACTCCAAAATGATAATATTACTGATCAGCCAATAAAGCTCTCTAATAAGGGAAAAATAAGTGAAGTTACAAACATGCTACAGACTGCAAAAGTTGCCTGCCAACCTCCTTAACAAGATCAATGGGAAATGGGCGATAGTTATTTTTCTGAAGAAAGTCATATAAGCTTGGCCCAAGTTTTTCAAAAACCTGTTAAGATAATTTACATTCATCAACAAACTTAAAACTTCTCTAGAAACAAGCAAAAGAAGATCTTTGAGAGGCCATTTAAAATGCCTAACATTCACGTAAGGAGAAGGAGAAGGAGCAATGGGCTGGCTAGGTCACCAATGGAACATTCCGTGTGAAACAGAGAATCGAGGGCTAACAATAACTCAAAACAAAAATAAATTAGGAGTACCAACATATTTTCGTATGCATACTTGACTTTGAAAAGGGGGTACAAGGATAAATATTGTCGATGTTGACGGTTTTTTTTTTTTTTTTTTTCGGTCTTGATACTTCATTTTGAAGATAAGGATAAATATTATCCATCTTAAGGTTTCATGGGGGATGATATTTGAACTTAGTAATGGCAATGGTAGTGTTTAGTGCATTGTGTTATTGTTTACTTTTCTATTAGTATTTTGTGTTAGAGAATCTCTAATTATTATGATGTGTTAATTTTGATATCAATATGAGGTAATAATATTGATATTGCAGAAGGTGGCATGGTAGGTTGTGAAATTTTGTGAGATAGTGGAAAGCATGAGAATCAATCACATTTAATTTTAGTTTTTTTTGTTGCTTTAATGATGTTAAAGGAATAAATTAATTTGATTAGTGTTCAAGTTTTCATTTTTAGTTCAAAAGTATTATAATGGATCATATTTAATTTTGGGTTATTTAATTTTGTCTTATAGTCATGTTTAATATGCTCTAAATAAAGCACTTGGCAATGCTTGAATAAAAAAATGTTTCTCCCAAAACACACACAAGTCTTGAGGGTCATCTTAATTAGTTGAACTATTAACAAAAGGCATGCTGGCAATGGAGAGGTCTAAGCTCCATTCCAATCAAGTCTCTTAGGGTTACCAATGGCTCTTGCAAGGGAGAGAAAGTCCTCTGAAGTTAAAATGTATGTGTGTGTGTGTATGCATGTGTGTCAATTCTTTTCATGGAACCATGAGGTCACCTTGAGATAATAGATGAATGTGTGGTTGCACTCACAAGGATTACATTAAATGATTTCATGACATGTGCTCACATAAGTGACTCAAAGCCCATCTCAATGTCCTTCAAATTTTGGAAGCCCCATGGGTTACCTTAACATGTTGCCTCCAATGTTGTTAATTTGGGTAATCTCATGCTAGTAAGGGCTCAATTCAATTCCTTGTGGATAATGTGCATTAGTGTTTTAATACAAGTTTACTAGGGATTCCATCCACAAATGTGGCGAAGCATCCCTTGAATTTCCTCATAGGGTTTTCCTTGGAAAAATAAAGCGTGCACATGGATGTGTGTGCATATGTGTGTGTGTGTGTGTGTGTGAATCAAATCTAGCTTGGGTGGTTAAAATGAGGAGTCGATATCCTCTTAACCCAAGTTTAAATCTCACAACAACATGTTTGGCCCTCATGGCCCTATTGCAACTTAGCAAAGTGCAATAAGCTCACTCTCACTTAAGTGTTTGAAAGTAGGACAAGATGTTTCCAAGCATTTGACCAAATGGTTAACTCAACTAGTTGTGCCAATGTTATTGGGCATTTGGGTAGTCTTGTGCCTACTAGTGCCTGGTTCAAATCCCTTACATTAAACACATTGGTATATGCTAATGAATTCACTAAGGGTGTCATCCATAAATGTGGAGAAGCATTTCTTGGGTTTCCCAATGAGATTTTCCTTTCAATAAAAAATAAATACATGTGCATGTGTGTGTTGAGGGGGTGGCAAGGTTAGCTCGATCATTTTAATTGCACTGTTGCAAGATGAATTTTATCATGGGGTTCTCTAGTTCTAATTTAGTGAGTCTTATTAGGTTACTAATTAATATCATGATTGGCAATTAAGCCACCCTGCATCTTGATATTTCAAAGAAGAGGTGGAATCCAATGAAGTTTTTTTTAGAAGAAAAAAAATGTGTGTATGTGAGAGAGAGAGGGAGAAAGAGAAAGAGATGTATGTATGCAACATGTAAATATGTGATAAATACCCATGAGATGTAGGCCAATTAGTTTGTGTGGGGTTTAGTACTCATTGGATCACATATTCAAATCTCATGGGGAAGGGGTTTAGGGTGAGAGCTAATTGTGGGGCATAAATTTTGTCTGCATAGTTGGGAAATTAATTTTTCCATCCAGCATGTGGGTTAACCCTAACCTAAGTTTAACCTAGATATAATAAAGTATAAAAATAAATGTGTGATAAACACAATTCATCTCCATTTTATGGATTTAAGTATTATACCTAGTTTTGTGACTACATCATACCATTTCTTTCACCCCGTTTTCAAAGAAAACAATTTAATTTTAGAGAACTTTTGAAGGAATATTGAGATAGTTTTTTGAAAGGATATGATTATAAAAGCCTAAGATGTTTGGCATCCAAATGAAATGTTGAGATTTTGGAAGACATCATGTTATATTTTTACTTATATAGCTCATGTTGGTATTAAATTAATATGCCCCAACTTGATCTCTTGGAGGTCTTTCTGCATTGTTTTGATTCTTTTAAATTGTTTGAGGTCATGTGAACGAATCCCCTTAAGGTTGCAACATGAATATGGAGTCAGTGTACAACATCATCACTTTTGGAGGCTTGTGGTATACACTTAGCCCTTTAATGCATCTTCACATCTTACAATGCAAAGAGGACAACATTGAGGGTTAACGACCATAACAATATTACACCAATTGTGTGGTGGGAGAAGTGCCCATAGGGGAAGCCACAAGGCCTTCCCAAGTTGGGTCATTCATCAAGTTGACACGATGTGAACTCCCATGTTGATGCCAGCTACATTAAATGGAAAGTATTATTGTGTTTTAATGTTCAAGTTGAAGTCCTTGTGATTATCTCTTTAAATATACAACAAATCTTTGTTTCTTAATCACTAGTGTAATATTGACAACTTGAGATATTGTAAAGATAAAACAAAAATTGTGAATTAGTTTTCAAAAGCATATTACATGTAATATATCTTTATGAGTTTTTCATAATCACTAGTATGAGTATATTATATTATTGCAGCTAGCAGTTAATATCATACTCCATCTATATATTTTTGGAAAAGAGAGGGAAATACTAAGAAGTATATGTGTCTATATAAACACATATACACTATTAGATATAAGTTTTATGTCACTTTTGCATCATACCTTCCCTTTTCAATGTCTCGTTCTATAATACACACTCTTTCTCATGCCATAGTAGCTGCAAAATTTCACCTCATTTATGTCATATTGCATTGAAAAAAACAATTGAAGCAACTTTTAACATCATGTTTGAATCAACCATGTGTTTTTTAGTAACTCATAGCATCATGGTGCATCATTTTTACTTCAGTATTATTCACTTAGACATTGTAATTTACATCATGTGAGAGTTGTGCCATTGTCAATTGTGCCTTATTAAAGCCATATATTTGGTATCGAATTCATAAACTTTGAGTCATGTTAGCATAGTCATTTTAGCGTCGTAGCTACATAAAAAAGAATGTCATTACATGTCAAACATATGTCATTTTCAATCAAAATCAATCATGTTAACATCGCATTAACACCAAATTCATGTTGTTTTTGCCTCATATAGGCATAAAAGCTTATGCATAATTAGTATTTTTATTTTCTCAAAGGACCAATGTATTAAAAATGTATATCATGTGAATAATATACGCATTCAATGCTTATCCTTCATATTTTGTCTTCACCATTGTTGTGTTTAACATGGTATCATAGTTGCAGGTGTATTTCTGCCCTAATCAAGTGTGACCCACTAGTTTTATGGCCTGCTGATATGGTTTAATTACTTGGTTATTTTAAGAGGGTTCATTCATTATGTGACCTCTTGCAAACTGAAGTAACGCTCCTTCTTGTTCAGACCTGCTCACGACTCTGACTTTCCTGTCATGTTAGATGTGGTTATTGCTTCGCTAATACATGCGTACCTAATGTTCTATCTTCCTGGCATTATGTTATTCTCCTAGTGCTCTTAATGATTATTATTTTATTTTCTCTATCTCCTATTTATACATCGGCTCTATCTCCTCATTGTACCTTGGTCAGTTGGAACATTGCTCAGAAACACCATATTTTTCCTGCTAGCGTTGATATATCATTTCCTATTTTCATGAGTGTTTGTCAGCCCTAAGCTCTACATTGCTCCTGTCATTTCATACCTTTGTTCTTATGATGCAAGAGCATCCAGACTTAGCCAACAATGTGATTGTATGTTCACATGTTGTGGCTAATATGAGATGAATTTCATTGACCTGAGTGGTCAAAATCAGTTTTAGCAGAGAGGGTTGGATCTCTCGAATCGATCTTTACTTTAACTATTGTAATAATTAAATCATTGTGTTATTTTTAGAATAGGAGATAAGTGTTAGAATAGGTGTGTCTTAGAGCTTGAGAATAGAAATTTAATTGTTAAATTGATAAAAATAGAGATTGAGTTGTCAATGCAGTTAGGATAGGATTTGATCCATAAAAGAGAAGAAAAAAAATGTAATGATAGGGATCAGATGGAATAAGAGAGTGAGTAAGCGAGAGATTGAGAGAGATATAGGGATTGAGAGTGAAACAGAGGTCAGACAAATGTTGTAATCGAGTGAGAGGGCAAGACTCTGTAATTTATATTTTATTGAATAAATTGATCAAGTGTGGCGTTGCGTATTATTCCTGGTGTGAAATTCTCTTCAATCTGTGTATCGGCACTTTCGACCCTAATAAGGTATTATTTTCTATTTATGCATTTTATTGATAAATCATAGTCAATTTGCATTAAGGGTTATTCTCATCTTAAGTGTTAAACCTTTGTTAAAACATATTTATTAAAAGCGTGTATTAAGCACATGGCCAGTATTGCCAAGTGGTAAGCAGTATCTCGCGCGCTTCAGAAATGGTAAATGGTATTTCGCAATTTCACGCGAGAAACCTTAGCGGGTGACACGTAGCACGGGAAACCAGAAATCTCGCGCACTCTCGATCTGATAACGGTTGTGCTAGAATTCACGCAAGATTGCGTGATATCCATTAGATATGGAGAAGCGAGATCAAGGGTGCAGATTGAAGCGCTCAGGAGTGAAAAGTCAAAGTGGGACTGACGATGTTTTTTCAGCTTAGCAGGACCCCCAGAAAGAAAGTACACATACAAAACTGGACTAACGCGCGACTAATTGGTTTTCAAGTTAAAGATTAGTCTAATTGTGGATTTCCACATAATTTGGTCAACCATCCTCATCATTTGGTATCGGAGCTCAAGGATGAAGTCTGCTACAGTAAACATGCCACCTAGGAGAGGAGCTGGCATAGGTCGGGGGAGACCTATAGAAAATGCAATTTTGCTGGAAGAGATTTGAAACCTACGTACAAGGATGGAGACAATGGAAACTGCTCAAAGGAGAGCACCTAATGAAGGAGATGCTAGTGCTGCAGAAGAATCTTCTGAGGAAGAAGCAGAGGATGAAAGTGAAGCTGCTAAAGTTCTCAAGATATTGGCTAAAGTAAGTGGAAGACCAAAGGTGGAAATACCTTTGTATGACGGGAATCTCAATGTAGAAGAATTGATGGACTGGATCAGTTCATTAGACAAGTATTTCGACTATGAGGAGGTTGATGACAAAAAGAAGGTGAAATTTGCAGTTACCAGATTGAAGGGTCATGCAGCTATCTGGTGGGATGAACTACAAACATCCAGAGAGAGAAAGGGGAAGCCCAAGATCAAACAATGGGATAAAATGGTGAGTAGGTTGAAAGGTAAATTCATGCCAAAATATTATCAGTTAAATCTTTTTAGATAGTTAAAGAATTTGAGACAAAAGGGAATGATTGTCAAAGAATATAGAAAATAATTTTATAAGCCGAGCATTAGAGCAGGAGATGCAGAGGATGACATAGAAAAGGTAGCCATATACATCAATGGCTTGAGATATGACATACAAGATGAAATCAGTTTTCTGAGTCTGGAGACAATTGAAGATGCCTATCAAGCAGCTTTGAAGTTAGAGGAGAAGATGTTGAGGAAGCAAAATCAGAAGAATAGAAGGAAAAGATCAGCAAGAGGTAGAGGAACTAACAAATCAAGATTTCAACACCCTCAAGGTGAAGAAGGAGGTTCAAGTAGTAGACCACCACAAAGAGGAGACTTTAGTAGAGGGAGATTTTCACCCAGAGGAAGAGGCCGCGGAAGAGAAATTCAATGTTATTCATGTGGAGAATGGGGGACATGGATCATGGGACTATCCTCATATAAAGTAACAAATCAACGGAATGTGAATGTGGCTGAGGTAAAGGAAGAAAATCCTCAAATTGCAAATAAGGAAGAATCACTTGAAGTAGGAGAATCCTTGTTATCAAAAAGGGTATTGTTTAGAAAGAGACTGGAGAACCAGCTTAGAAAATAGTTTATTTAGAACTACATGCAAGTCCAAAGGAAAATGTTGTAAAGTGATAATTGACAGTGGAAGCACTGATAACCTTGTTTCTACAGAAATGGTGGATAAGTTGGGATTAGTGAAAGCAGTACACCCTACTCCTTACAAAGTCTCATGGTTGCAAAAAGGACATTAATTTATTGTGACAGAACAATGCAAGGTAGAGATCCAGATTGGTACTTATAAGGATGTGTTATTATGTGATGTAATGCCCATGGATGTATGTCATGTATTTTTGGGAAGACCTTGGCAATTTGATCGGAAAGTTATGCATGATGGAAGAAGAAATACTTACACTTTAGAGAAGGATGGAAATAAACACACGCTGCTGCCATTGAAGGAGGAAGCAAGCAAAGAAGCGCCCGGAAACAGTGTTATGCTGATAAGTGGGAAAGAATTGCTGCAAGAAGTCAAGAAGGATGAACATATACATTTTGCTATCATAAGGAGACCTAAGGTAATTTTGACTTCCACAAACTTAGATGATCTATCTGAAGAAATCAAAACTTTGTTGAATGATTTTGGTAATATTATTGTGGATGAGTTACCAAATGCATTACCACCAATAAGGAGTATTAGTCATCACATTGATCTAATACTTGGAGCAAGTTTGCCAAATAAAGCAGCATACAGGTTAACTCCTCAAGAAAATGCAGAAGTTGGGAGACAAGTGCAAGAATTGATGGATAAGGGATTAATCAGAGAGAGTCTTAGTCCATGTGTTGTACCAACAGTACTCAGTCCAAAGAAAGGGGGTGAATGGTGCATGTGCACTGATTCTAGAGCCATAGACAAGATTATTATCAGGTATAGATTTCCCTTACCACGCATGGATGATTTGATGGATTTTTTAAGTGGGTCAAAGTATTTTACTAAGATAGATCTGAAGAGTGGATACCATAAGGATTAGAGAAGGAGATGAATTGAAGACTGCATTTAAAACAAATAGTGGGTTGTATGAGTGGTTAGTGATGCCTTTTGGACTCACTAATGCACCCAGCACATTCATGAGATTGATGAATGAAATCTTGAAGGAATATGCAGGAAAGTTTGTCATTGTTTATCTTGATGATATTCTAGTTTTAAGTCCAAGTAAAGAGGAACTTCTGGAGCATCTTAAGTTGGTTCTAAGAACTCTGTAGAAAGAGAAGTTGCTGATAAATCTAAAGAAATGTAGTTTTATGAAAGAAGAATTAATATATTTGGGGTTTGTAGTTTCTAAAGAAGGTCTAAAAATGGATCCAGAGAAAGTCCAAGCAATTTGGAACTGGCCAACACCAAGAAACATATTTGAGTTAAGAAGTTTTCATGGTCTTGCAAGTTTTTATAGAAAATTTATCATAAGTTTTAGTCAGATTTATGCACCAATTATTGAAATAATCAAAGAGACTAATTAGCCATTCAAGTGGACAGAAGCAATAGATTGAAATTTTAAGTTGCTGAAGAAGAAAATTACAGAAAAACCAGTTTTAGCTTTGCCTGATTTTGGAAAAGTTTTTCAAGTTGAAACTGATGCTAGTGGAGTTGCAATTGGAGCAGTTTTAAGTCAGGAACAGAGACCAATAACATACTTTAGTGAGAAACTAAATGAAGCTAAGAAGAAATATTCCTCTTATGATAAAGAATTTTATGCTTTTGTGCAAGCTTTAAAAAAATGGAGACATTATTTGCTACCAAAGGAGTTTGTATTGTATTCTAACAATGAGGGATTATAGTTCATTAACAACCAACCAAAATTGAACCAGAAGCATGCCAAGTGGGTAGAATTTTTGCAGAGTTTTATTTTTGTGATAAAACATACAAGTGGTAAGTCAAACAAAGTTGTTGATGCTCTAAGCAAGGTAAATTTCATTGTGCAAGAATTAAGAGTTGGTGTTGTAGGATTTGAAGAAATTGTTGATATGTATAAAGATGATGCAAAATTTAAAGATATTTATGTAGTTGTACAAAATCTAGCAGTTCATAATAAAAGCCAGTGGTTAGATTATCTTATCCAAGGAGGTTTACTGTTTAAAGGTAACAAACTGTGCATTCCCAAATGTTCTATGAGGGAAAATGTAATCAAGGAGAAACATGGTGGAGGGTTATCTGGACACTTTGGACAAGACAAAACCTTTGCTCAGGTAAATGCTTTTTACTACTAGCCAAAGATGCAAACTGATGTTAAGAGATTTGTTGAGAAGTGCAAGATTTGTCAGCAGCCAAAATACATGATTGTACCAGCCATTACCAATACCAGACCGACCATGGGATGCAGTTAGTATGGATTTTGTTTTGGGATTACCTAGAACTCAAAGAGGAAATGATTCCATTTATGTTGTGGTAGATAGATTTTCAAAAATGGCACATTTCCTTGCATGCAAAAAGACTAGTGATGCAACACATATTGCTAATCTATTTATTTTTCAGAAGTTGTAAGGTTACATGGATTGCCTATAAGTATTGTGTCTGATAGCATTTCTAGAGAATGCTTTGGAAGAAACTAGGTGCCAACCTTAGTTTCAATTCAGCATATCACCCTCAAACAGATGGACAGACCGAAGTGGTAAACAAAAGCCTAGGAAACATATTGAGAAGTTTAGTGTATAACAATCCTAAGCAATGGGATTTAGCACTTGCTCAAGCTGAGTTTGCTTGTAATGATACTCCAAAACGAATTATTGGGATGAGTCCATTTCAGATTGTTTTTGGAATGAATCCAAGAGGGGTGTATGAGCTTAGAAATTTGGGCAAACAGGAGACAAGAAGTGCAAAGGCTGAAGAGTTTGTGAAGTAGATGCCAAGACTACAGGAAGATGTCAAAGACAGATTGCAGGAAAGCAGTGGCAAATACAAGCAGAGAGCTGATATGAAGAGGAGAGAAAAAGAATTCCAAGTGGGAGACCTAGTGATGGTACACTTGAGGAAAGAAAGGTTTCCTGTTGGGACTTACAATAAACTAAAGATGAAAAAGATAGGGCCATGCAGAGTTGTGAGAAAATTTTCAACCAATGCTTATGAAATTGAATTGCCATAAGGGATTAGAATATCACCTATCTTCAATGTTACAGATTTGTATCCATACAAGAAGACAGAGTCAGAGCTATAGAATGAACCTACAGAAGATGAAGTTCAGACTTTAAATTGGAAAGAACAAATGCCAAAGACAGTTAAGAAAGAGGTGGAAGTTGTTATGGAGAATAGAGTATCCACAAGAACCAGAGGACAGGTTTATTTTCAGTACTAGTCAAATGGAAGGGACAACCAATGGAGGATGCTAGTTGGTTAACAACAACAGAATTACAAAAGTATGGAATAAATCCTGAAAGTTTGATGAATGATTCCTTTTTTCCCCGGGAGTCTGATGCAGAAGCATCTAGACTTGGCCAGCAATGTGATTGTATGTTCACATATTGTGGCTAACATGAGATGAATTTCATTGACCTGAGTGGTCAAAATCAGTTTTAGTAGAGGGTTGGATCTCTCGAATCGATCTTCACTTCAATTATTGTCCATTGCATATGGAGAAGTGAGATCAAGGATGCAGGTTGAAGCGCTCGGGAGTGGAAAGTCAAAGTGGGACCGATGATGTTTGGTCAGCTTAGCGGGACCCTTGGAAAGAAAGTACACATACAAAACTGGACTAACACGCGACTAATTAGTTTCAATTTAAAGATTAGTCTAATTGTGGATTCCCACATAATTTGGTCAAGCATCCACATCATATTCAAAGCCCATAATTATGGTTTCTCTGTGTGCCTATCCTACAAGCCTTTTCCATGCTAGTATCACTTGTTACTCTAAGCACTTATTGTTAGTTCTTGGTAGCATCAGAAGTGCTTTAGACTTGAAAATTGGTGGAGAGGCTAATGCACACAAGTTATAAAGAACCCAGAAACAATTTGGTGAAATTCCACCCGGATTGTATTTTATTAAAATAATTAATATTTTTAATGGGGTTCCTATGTCTAAACTTAGGAAAATTAAAATATTAATGGGTATTAATCAAAATATGGGTGAGAAAGATCTAGAAGGTGGATAAAGTCATGTTTTAATCTTAGCCATTGATTAGAAACTTAATCTCAATCGCTGGAGACTCAACAAGAAAATTATAAAATTGAGGCTTGTGGTTCATTTGGAAACACACATAGAGAGATTGAGGAAATCAATTTTATGAGGTGAGAAGTTCTCAGGAGGAAAATCGATTGGGGAGATCTTATAGCTAAGGGGAGGAGAGAATCAGGGAGAAATAATTTCCAGAAAATACAAAATTGAGAGGCGGAGAGAGCTTGCGAAGAGGTAGCGCAGTAGCTAGGAGAGCTGACGCAAAAAGTCGTTTGTCACGTAGAATCCAGAATTGCAGGAACCACTGAAACTGTTGGGAATGGTCAGAACTGTCAGAAACTACCAGAAAAGTTGGGAGAGATGACGTAGGGGTAACATAGTAGCTGGGAGAGATGATGTAGAGGTAGCGTAGTAGCCAGGAGAGATGATGTAGAGGTAGCGTAGTAGCCAGGAGAGATGATGTAGAGGTAGCGTAGTATCCAGGAGAGATGACGCAAAAAAGTTGTCTGTCACACAAAATCTAGAACTATCGGAATAATAGTCGAAACTGCCAGGAATTGCCAGAACTATTGGGAACTGCCGGAACAGACGGGAGAGCTGACATAGAGGCAGCGTAGTAGCCACGAGAGCTAACATAGAAAGTTGTTGTTGTTGTTGTTGTTGTTTTTTTTTTTTTTTTAGAACTGTCGAAACTGCCAGGAACTACCGGGAACTTCCAGAACTACCAAGGACTGTCAAAACTGTTGGAACTATCGGGAATTGTCAGAACAACCTGGAGCACTGATGCAGAGGGCAGAGAAGGTGACACAGAGCCAGCGCAAAATAGTCGGGTTAGCCAGTCTTGTGTCAGATCAGCTGGAATTATGTCAGGTGAAGTGAGGTAAAACTCACTCAGATTTCCACTAGTATTTTCTCTGTGAAGGATTGCTAGATGAGCATCCTAGATTTGTATTCAGATATTTCTCTTGCATAATAATAAACCCTCAAATTTGTTGCACAAGTTTTCCCGCATTGGGTTTTTCCGAGGACTGTTATGTCCAAAAACAAGTGTGTCCTATGTATCTTGTTCTTTGCTCTGTTTTTTGTTTCATGAGATCAATTATTTAATTAGTGTAGGTTGCAGAAGTAATTTGCTTCAGTATTCAAAAGAATAACTTGATGAATGTAGTTTAAAAGTCAAGTAGGTGAAGTAGATTCAGATTTGCTACAATAGTGTTTCTTTTGAGTAGTAGGAATTTTCAGATGGTATCAGAGCATTGATTTTGAAATAGGAAGAGAAGATCCAGCACTGAGCAGAGGGGCTGAAAGCTGCACTTGGCAGCAATTCAAATCCCCTTAAAGGGATTGTGAAGCCCTTGCCGAGAAGTAGATATGAGGAAATCTCTCTCTGAGAGAGACGACAGGGAGGTATGATTTCCAATTCGTGAGTTTGTAGAGGTAGAGGGAGTGACGCAGAGCCTCAGCGTAGTTCTTGAAGGGTGTAGTTTCTATCAGGGTAGAAATCCACTGGAAAAGAACAAAGACATGTAGAAGGGGAATTTTCTCCTCAGAGAACTTTTTGTGAGAAAGTTCGAATTTCTCACTTGTTGAGCAGTGCTAAGTAGTGACTAGAGGAGTCAATTTGACAGTTGAGTGAGATGGCATCACATGGGCTCAGAGATCAAGGCAGGTTGGAAGGAGCTTCCAACTATGTCATATGGAATACCAGAATCTCAGTTTTGGAGGAATATGATCTCAAGGCCTAGGTCAATAGTGTTGTAGATGTTCCTGCTGACAATGATCAAAAGAAGAAGTACAAAGCTGAGAAGGGGAAGGAAAAGAGGCTCATTCTCGATGGAGTTCGAGATCATGTGGTATCACACTTGCAGGGCAACGATATAGACCAAGAGATGTGGGAAGCCTTGTCTTCTCTATATGAGGGCTCTTCCGAATAACGGAAGATGTATTTGGAGCAGAAGTTGCAACGGACTTTGATGCGGAAAGGAGAAGGGGTGAACCTCTATCTTCAGCATCTTCAGGACACTCGAGACCATCTTGTTACAGTAGGGTCCACTCCTCAGCTAACTGCGATGGTGTGGATAGTCCTGAATGGAGTCTCGGATGAATGGCAAGTTTTTGTCCAAAGCATATTGGGCAGAGAAAAACTACCTTCATGAGAGGAGATGTGGGCAGATCTTCAACAAGAGGATTTAACGAGGGACCTAGTGAAGGTCAACCTCAGTGGAAGCAGTGGGAGTGGCACAAAGACAAAGGAGGAGGAGGAGAACGCAACTCTAGCATTGAAGGGAAAGAAGAAGTCGAAGCGAAAGAAGGACATTTTGAAGGTGAAATGTTTCAGTTGTGGTGAGTTGGGCCACTATGCATCATAGTGTCCTTTGAAGAAAAAGGACAAAGATGAGAAACATGATCCTAAGGCTGCTTCACAAAGATTGATGAGGATGAGTTTGCCATGAGTGCCCATGCATCTCCAGGAGGGAGATGGGGCGATATTGAGTTGTAGTGGGGAGGACTACATGTGGAGAGGATCCTTGAGGAGTCAACCTTTTGGATCAATTCCTTGCTACGAGAGCCCAGGATTCAGCAGTAGCAAGATGGACTTAGTGTCAGATGATGCAGTGGAGTGTTTGGAGGAAAGACATAGTGACTTGGGACCAGAGACTGATCAACGCAAAGTAAGGTTGGAAATAGGGAAATTGGCATAGTGTAGAAGTCAGCAACAACGTAGAAGAGTCAGAGGGTCAGAACCCACAACAGCCAGATTCCAACATTCATTATATGGGACACAGTTAAGTTCAACTAAATTTGGATATTTTTCAGCTGCTTCTCTTAGCAACTAAGTTGTAATACCGATGCAGTGTTTAAAGTGGCAGTGCTAGCAGCATAACAAATGCAGCGTTTGAGAGGGAGTTGTAGTACATATGCAATAGTGGCAGTGGAAATTTCATGGGAAACAATACAATAGCAACAGCAGCACAATGTTGGTGGCAGCAACAGTCCAGAAAGGAGGTGCTTCAGAAACAAAGCAACATGCAGGTGGACATTGTTACTAGAGCACTTTCCTCACTAAGAGGGAATGTTAGTTTTTGGTAACATAGGAAATGCTCTAGCCTTGAAAATTGGTGGAGAGGCTAAGGCACATGAGTTTTAAAGAACCCAAAAACCGTTTGGTGAAATTCCACCCGGATTGTATTTTATTAAAATAATTAATATTTTTAATGGGATTCCTAAGTCTAAACTTAGCAAAATTAAAATATTAATGGGTATTAATCAAAATATGGGTGAAAATGATCTAGAAGGCAGATCAAGCCATTTTTTAATCTTAGCCATTGATTAGATACTTAATCTCAGTCGTTGAAGACTCAACAGGAAAAGTATAAAATGGAGGCTTGGGGTTCATTTGGAAACACACACATAGAGATTGAGGAAATCGATTTCTAAGGTGAGAAGTTCTCAGGAGGAAAATTGATTGGGGAGATATTGTAGCTGGTAGGTAGAGAGAATCCGGGAGAAAGAATTTCTGGAAAATACAGAATAGAGAGGCGAAGAGAGCTTACGGAGAGGCAGCACAGTAGCCAGGAGAGTTGACGTAGAAACGTTGTCTGTCACACAGAATCCAAAACTGCCATAACAACCGAAACTGTCGAGAATTGTCAGGAACTATTAGAACAACCGAGGGTGCTAACGTAGAGGTAGCGCAGTAGCTAGGAGAGATGACGCAAAAAAAAACTGCTTGTCACACAGAATCCAGAACTACCAAAATAGCCAAGAGAGTTGACGTAGAGGTAGCGCAGTCGCTGGGAGAGCTGACGCAAAAAAGCTACCTGTCACACAAAATCCAAAATTGTCAGAATAGCTAAGAGAGATGATGCAAAGGCTAGAGAAGGTGACACAAAGCCAACGCAGAAATAGATGGGGTTAGCCAGTCTTGTGTCAGATCAGCAGAATTCTGTTGGGTGAAGTGAGGTAATATTCACTCAGATTTTCCGCAAGTATTTTCTTTGTAAAGGATTGTTAGATGAGCATCCTAGATTTTTATTTAGATATTTCTCCTATATAATAATAAACCCTTAGAGCTGTTACACTGGTTTTCCCGCATTGGGTTTTTCTGGGGACTATTGTGTCCAAAAATAAGTGTGTCTTATGTATCTTCTTCTTTGCTTGATTTTCTATTTCAACCTAGCCTTGCCATTTTTCTAGATGCCACAATGTTGTGATGCTTATTTTGGTTTTTGATCTTTTTGTCAGATGAATTTTGGAATCCGGGTGGAGGTGGTCTCGAGTTTCATTCCCAAATGCATAGGAATCCCTTGATCAATTTTCGCGGGATACACAGTAAATCCCGAGGGAGGAGTCTTGGTTTAGGGCCTAGTGATTCGGGTTTAGATTACGATAAAGCCTAAGAGATTGGTCTTGGTTTAGGGCATAGTGATCCAGGATTGGATTGCGGTAAAGCTTGAGAGACAAGGAGACGAAAAATTCCTCAAGGATAGTGATGGATTCTAGATGGCATTCCAAGTTCAGTTCGGTTGTGATCGAAGCACCGATTTTGGTGTGATCACGGTTTGATGAGGGTGGAGGTGGTTTAACCTTTGGATTCCCTTGGTTTTTCTCTAATTGGTCGTTCTATGATATCCCACATTCATGCTTGGAATGTGGCACTGGGGTAACTGGATGGAAGAAAGATTTGGTTCATCGATGTCTATGGTCAGGTGGTACTTGGAAATCTCGAACCTGGTTGGATTTGCCTATGGTTGATAAAAGCTAAGTTCTCTTACTCTTGCACTTGTTTATCTGTGGATTTGATGGTTGTCATATTTCTGATATTTATATGGTTTTATGTTGGTTGTAAGTGTTCTCACTCCAATATTTCTCTAGAGTTGATTAGAAAGAAATGATTAGAGGTAACCGCAAACCTACTCTGGAGATTAGGATCTAGCCTTCCTAATGCTCAGAGAGGGCTCTCTCTTTATGTTTTAACTTTGTTTAGTTATTTGATTTTAGGCTAGTTATGATTGTACTTGGGTTTTGATTTGGATTTGGTGGTGGGGTCACTCACTTAGATGGATAGAGGGATGTCTTTTACCATTGGGATATGGGGTCAAATGTCAAGCAAACAGGACCTGATCAAGTTCTAAAAATAGTGTCTACAGGGCAAGATAACAAAGTTACTTCAGATCTCAAGGCTGGATGGTGAAGTTGGTTTCAATCGGATCCAAAGAGGAATTAAGGGTTCCTTGGATCGGATTTTGAATGAAGTGAAAGAGGTAAACCAAGATGGGAGAGTAATTAAGGATTCTCAGATCTGGATATCAGAAGAAAACATAAAAATCATCAACTGTTCAAGGCAGAGTGTACTTAAACAAATTCTGAAATAAATTTCCAGTTAATTCATTCACTTAGATAATATTTAAGTTTGTGAGATACATAGGAAAATAACAAATTTGACAAAGAAAATACTTCACTATAATAGCTCAACACATGAATCCTGTAATGCAATCTCTTTATTACTTGGTCCAGTGTGTTGAGTTGAAAAATTGGTACAATAACTCGCAGGTTTATGATCAGTACAACTCTACAAATATATAGAAATCCACACACAATACTTCGAATTATGAAGTATTTATACAAAAAATAGTTTACAAAATATCCCAAACTGCCTTGGGAATTAATCTAGGAGAAAGAAATATCTTCATGCAAGAAGATAGAGACAGATGTTCAACTGATGTATGTTGTCCCTGTTTATTAGGTTGTGCTATCTTTATGCTCTGCCTTGCTATTGGTCTTCACGCTAGATGTTCTTTTCACTCTGACCTTTTAACTGATACACTTTTACCTGATACTCTTTCATCTGGCTCGCATGTCATTATCCTTTTATTGTGCTTTTTTCACCATTATTGTACATTTTTACATATGACTATGTATTTCTACAGTAAGTCATTCAATTTCTCCCATGTTTCTGCATCTGGTAATTGGATATTTATCATTTCCCTATAAATTTCATCTGCCTCGGTGTATTTGGAAAAAGTGGGTTTATTCACAAAAAGGTGTTTTACGTCATGCTGGAGATAAAACAAGTTCTCAAAGGTCTGATATAGGACCTTGCCAATATGCATCCCCTTCATAGATGAAGTGTTTACGTAGTCTCTGGCCACTTCTCTAATTCTTCTGCTGTAATCTTTGTGTGGCATCAATTTGTCGTTTATTAGTAAGGGATTGGGTAGACCCTTTTGCCTCAAAACATCAAACTTAACCATGAATTTGTCTATAGCCAGTTGCATGATTTGGAACTTATCTTCAAGGTTTAACATTCAATTCCTCTTGGTGAGCACCCTTTTTACTTCCAATATTGTACCTGTCCTATTAAGTATCTCCAATTCCCGTAATTCATACTTATTTTTGGAGTCAAGGAAGTGAATGATCCTAGTGGCTTCCTCTAGCATGTCTCTGAGTTCTATTTTCACTCTCTATATGGCTTCTGTAGCCTCTTTCACTAAGTCAATTTGTTCAAAAATCACTTGAATGGATGGCCAAATGTCATTGACAGAGTTAATGATATTGGCCCATAATTGTTCCTTGGCTTGGCCAAGTGGCTCCTTCAAAGTCAATTTCTTCTCCAAGCTTTTGATTCTTTTATTCATTCTGGTTGCCTTTAGTACTTCTTCCTTATGCATAATCTGGGCAAGCTTATAGTCAGTCTTTAGACTCGTTATCTTTTCCTTTAGCTTATTCATATGTGTGGTCTAAATGGACATGTCTTCCATTGCTTTGACCAACTTACTTGCCTCATCACCTGGCTGAGCTACTGCAATTGACCCTGTTGCTAATGTAGGCACTATGGTAGTTGTTAGTGTTGTAGCCATTGGAGCTATAGGAGCTAATGATGCTGCCAAGGTGGATGGTACTGCAGTAGTGACTGTTGGGATAATAGTGGCAGGGGCAGTCTCAAGACTAGCTTGTTTTAACCGTATCAAGCTATCTAACTCCTTTTCCATTTCCTTTAGTTGATCGTTCAATTGTAGAACCAGGTCCATCATCTCCTCCTGGTGTGTTTGGCTCTCCAGGACCTCTTTTGTTTGTGGGTGCTCTGAATGAGGAAGTTTCAGTTGTTTTTTGAGAGCTGCAATGTCCTCATTCTTCTTCTTGATCAATTTCTTAGCAGCCTTGATGTCATTGGGATCATGTCCCAACTCAATTACCAAGTCGTCCAATGACTTGGTCCAGTTTTCCTTGGCCTGTGAGGAGGCCTTCTCTAATTTGTATTGAGATGTAATGTTATCTAATGAACTCTGCAGCTTATGTGTAGCAATGGCCTTTCTTGTCAAGGTGGAGTAGATCATCTCTCCTGTCTACTTGTGGAATTCAATCTGGTCAATGGGATGAATATCCCTGGCCAACACCTCAAAGCTGTTTTTCTGTAGCAAGCTAATTTCTTTGGCTCCTAGACAGATGGCTGCATGAAGGACACTTACATTTTTCCTATTTTGATGTCAAAAGCTGACATCAACCTGCTTTGATTTGCTGGTGTGTGTTTGAAGTATTGAGCATAGGTTTCGACATTCAACTTCTCATTTCTTAACTTAATTTCTTTATACCTATCCTTGATATCCTTTTCTTTATCCACTGGCCTGGTGAAAGAAGAAACCTCGACACTAAGTTGTCTCTCAATAAGCAAAGTGTTTGATGTTGAGTGTTGTTGTGTTTCTCCTGAAGATGTTGTACCTTTGCTTATTTCCACCATTGTATCAGTGTCAATGTTTTCTACTGATTCAATGGTGTCTTCCTGTTCAATTACAGGATTAATCTTGGGCCTCTTCCTGTAACTGATCTTGAACTATTCATCTGTGGTTTCCATAGTTGAATTGGAACCTTCTTCCCTGTTTCTCTTTGGATTTCTCTCCTCATTTGCTGGAGTCTGTAAAATAGGAGGAATATTCATTGGTTCTCCTAGTTCTAGAACCTACAGGAGGGAACTTTCATCATTTCGTCTCTCTAAATTAATCAATGTATTTCTACATCCACTACAATGTTATCCATGTAAATTAGAGTGTTTTCAAACCATTTTGATTGGTTGGTAAACCTCTCAAAGTCTGTTATAGGATGATGGATGAAAGGTCCCAATTTGACCTTGGTCCTCAACTTATTTATGACTCCATGAGGGTCATACTGCCACATAAAACTGTCTTTGAACTTCATTTGCTGCAACATCTTATCAGCCTCTGGTCCAACTTCTCCGGTATTACAAATGAAGGGGCCCCATTGATTTTTCATTTTGAATTGGGTTTTCTTCCTAACTGCTAGGAAGTTGACTTCATCAAACTTGATAATCTCCCTAAAGTATTATAGTGCAAATATCCTCATGGGGAGGTATTTAGGCAGTTTGTAAGGGGCAAGTTGGCATCCATAAATTCTTATTTCTATATGGTTCTGGTACAGATATCAGTCTCCCACCTTGTTGTTCTTGGCCAATTGAAATACCCTTTTGATCTCTTCGTTGATTATGGGTTGAGGGCTACTGGTTAGCATATTCATGACTAGATGGACAAACAAATCAATGAAGTCATTGTAAGTGAATATAGTGGAGTACTTTTGGATCAAGGGTGTCCAATAAATAACTGACCTTGGATTTCCTTTTGTATCCAACTTCTAGATGTTGACAGGGAATTTATCTGACTGGTAGTATAAAAACATGTGAAATAATACAGATGAATACTTGAAGACTCTTTCAGTAGGTAATTAGGTGAATTTCTCATGCATCCTATCTGCAATGAATTGAGCATAGTTGTAAATTACAGTAGGAGGCTTGCTTGGGCTAAAGATGGAAAGGAAGGTCAGGACAACCTCATCCACATGATCATCTGTGGTATATCCTAAAATGCAAGACAACATGGTAATAATATGTTTGGCTCTCTCATAAAAAATGGTGGCAACATAAGGGGGACTATCTGTGGGAGTATGACATTCCTCTATGATGAAAGTTTGGAAAATTTGGGCTATTCTAGTAAGGTCTAACTTGGTATAAAGGTCCAAGAATTCTCTAATAGACAGTGGGGTCTCATTAGGGCTTGGTTGGACCTGCAACATTTGGTTAATGGATTTTGCAGTGATGGTACACAAAACTTGTTGGTTAGGGGTGACAATGGCTCTTTGGCTGGGAATGTAGCAAGCATGACAAAAGTGGATGATATCTAGGAATGGATGTACTTTTAGAAACAAATATTTGTGCAAATTAGGCTCCCAAAGGTGAATGTCATCATTCTTGTTTAAGAATCTATCCTTACTCAAGCAGTTGAGCTTCAGAAGGTGGGAAGGGGAAGCTGTGTTTTTTATTTGGAAATATTTGTCTGCCAATGCAAGGTGGTCAATGTCCAGTTGAGGGGTTTGTGGAGGTCTCACGTCCAAAGAGATTTGGGAAACCGTAATTGGGTGTAGAGATATGAATTAGACTTGTAGTGGTTCTAGAAGTGAGATTTAGGAGTTCTGGTACAGTGAGAGGGTAATTACAGTATGAAAATAGGATTGAGGTGTATAGCAGGTTTCTTTCCAATTTAGGGAAGTTTCTTTTAATTAATTCAATTAATTAACCTCTTAATGTAAACTGTACATTTTCAAATTCAGGGGTCGTTCTAGTTTTTCCAAGATTACCTGGAAATCGATGGCTTCAACTGTCAACTAGTTGCTTCAATTAGGTGTCTGAAACTTCTTCAAGCGGAAAACGGTGGTCAATTTGGTCGTTTTCAGGTTCAAGGTGTCGCAAATAGGTTAGCAACAGTTTACAGTGAAAAACATAAGAAAAGAGCAATTTGGGGATTTTTTAGCCTTTTAACGAATAGCAGTCACATTTTGGCGAGGAAAATATAAATGAACAGTGGGCAGTTTTTGGTCTAGGAGGGAAGGTGGTTTTCGGGGCCATCGCACTGCTTTTGGAGGGTAGGCGGTATCTTTCACAAGCACGCGATCTCACCTGGTGCCGCCACGTAGCAGAACAATGCCCAAGCAAAACCGTGAATCTCGCGTGCTCTCGGGTTGTTATCGGTCGGATGGTGAATCTGCGCGATATGGATGTGCACCATCGAATCTGGGGGTAAGAGATTGAATGGCTATCGCGCAGTTAAGTTGCACGGAGGGAATCACGAAAGGGATTTGCGAGCCCCGGGGTTTAATTATATAGGAATGTAATTAATTAACCAATAAAGTCGGGTTTTTTTAACATAAGCAACGAGTCAATAAAGTGGGACCATGGGTTATGTGGTGGTGTTTTTTAACCAGGTTAAAAGAGGTTTGTTGGGGAAATATGAAATGGGGGGGTTAATTAGATAAAGCGGGGACACAAAAACTTAGGACAAAGGGGTTTTTGTGAGTTTTGAAGGGAAATAGGGAAATTAATAAGGGGGGAAGGTAATATTTGCAATGGGGAATGGGTTTCACACTAGAGAATAGGGGTTTTGGGTAGGGGGATGATTTTTGAAAGGTAAGTACTAGGGAAATGTGTGAAACCAAGGGGTAAGGGTCAAAATGAGGGGAAAAAAGGGATTTATAAGTGATGAAGGGATAATGGGGCAATTAACAGATAAGCATGTGGGGTATAGTGAAATGAGGAGAAATTAGTAAGCAAGCTTGTGAATATCTTTTCTTTCTCATAAATCCTCCTACACATTAAACATAGGATTAAGCACGATAAATGTGCTTTTTGACTTAGCAACCTTGTGCATTTGCAACCTTTCTTCTACCTACCCTTTATTTATCCTAACATTTTATCTTCATTTATTGGGTGCATTTGAGCTTGCTGACCCTTTATTTCCTTTTCTTTTGACAAGCAAACTATCTAATTCTAACCTTATAACTTCCAATGGCTCAGATTAAACTGATGAGCTCATTTTTATTCTCTACTGAACTACTGATCTGCCAAGATTAAACAGTTTTGCTAGATCTTATTCTCTGCCTATCAATATGAAATTTAAAACATGAATGAGTCAAAATTAAGCTATTTGACCATCATGGATTGTGATATTTCTGACAAGTTGCACACAACTTTATTTTACATAGTAAAGTAAAAAGTAGTGACATTTGAATTTGCACACTTTCATGATCTGTTTTATTTCTTTCTGGGGTTCATATTTTTCACTTTTTTTATCTTTTTTCTCCTTCTTTTTGTCCTTTGATTATTCTTTTAGGACATACCCTCTTTACATTTTTTAATTTTTAATATGGAAAACATTTTGCAAAAAGCAAAAGTATGTACAATATTACAAGACTAACCATAGCCAGTTCAAAATTATGAATCCTATTTTTATAGGACCCTAACAGTGGCTCCACATGGGGAAGGCATTTCCTGGTCAAATGTCAAGAACTTTAAGATCAATAGCCTTTGAAACTGTGACTGTAATTAACTTGTAAACTGCTCTTTTGTGATTTTGTTTTATTCATACTTATGATGGTGAACCCTTCAAAGCTCAGGGCCTTCTCTCTAGGCTTCAACTTCAAAAGATTACCATCTAATCCAATATAAACTCTGCAATGTTATATACATTGAGTAAAGTAAAGTGAACTACTGTTAATCTGTGGATAAGTAATGCTTCAACATTCTACCATTGGTAGGTCCTCCTAGTAGATCTATTCCATCTAACTCTCTCATGAAAAATGCATTGTTACCTCTGTGACATAAGGGCCTTGCCATAGAAAATCAAATTTGCCATGTTTGCCCTTATCTTCTCTTCTAGAATCCCATTTAAGTACTTTGTCACCCATGTAAAAATCATCAGCTTTGGTCTTTTTGTCAAAAATATTTTTGATTTTATCCTGGATTACTTGTGATTTAACATAGACTTCTTCTCTAGTTTGCTGCAAGTGTATTGTCTGATTTATCCTTCTTTGGATATCATTTGGTTGTACCTGCAACTCTCGGATGATCTTCATCATTGGTACTCCTAAAGAGGATGGAAAAACAATATCCATTCCATATACTAACTGATAAGGAGATGTACCAATGGACTTTTTGGTAGTTAGTCTGTCTGCCCATAAGGCATTGACCAACTTTTTGTTCCATGTCTTCTTGTTGTCTTCCAATAATTTCTTAATGATATTGACAAGGCTTTTGTTTGAGGATTCTGTAAGTCCATTACCTTTAGGGTAATAGGCAGTGGAATGGCCAAGGGTAATGTGATATTTGTTACAAAAGTCTACCATTTTCTTGGATTTAAAAGCAGCTGCATTATCCGTAATGAGCTTTTAGGGGCATCCATATCTTGACAGGATATTGTTTTCAAGGAATGAGATAATGACAGATTTTGTGGCTTGTCTAGAAGGGATGGCTTCTATCCATTTGGTGAAGTAATCAGTGGATGTCAAAATCCATTTATGCTAGGCTGAGGAGGCTGGGTGAATTTCCCCAATGAATTCTAAACCTCATTGTTGAAATGGCATTTCTGTGGATATAGGTTTGAGAGATAAAGGTAAAGGCTTCCTTTTACCCTCAAATATCTGACACTTATGACAGGAGGTCACATGTTTCTTGACATCTGCAAAAAGAGTGGGTCAGTAAAAACCAGCCCTTAGAATCTTGTCAGTAGTTGTTTTCTAATACAAATGTCCTCCACAATCTCATGCATGAAAGTCTTGCATAATTTTATCAGCTTCATCAACGATTTAATAAAATGCCACCATTATCTTTCCAAAATAAAGCATTATCTATGATACAATATCTCATTGATTTCATTTTCAAAAATCTAGCTTTAGTTCTAGATAAACTAGGAGGAGCTTGTAAGTTTAGTAAGACAAATATGATATCTGCATACCAAGGTGAATCTGTAAAAGGTTCACTAATATGTGGAGTCGCCATCTCTTCTTGATCATCTAGGGCACCAACGAAATTTATATCTAAGGCCTGACAGTTCGATTCAGCCATGAGTTTGGCTAAACCTTGGCCTTTGATCAGCTTTGTAGGCTTCATTTCTATGTCATATTCCAAAATAGTGGCAAACCACTTGCCTCTCTTTCCTTCAAACCCATTTTGTGTCAAAATGTCCTTTACTACTGAATTTGGAACATAAGCAATGATGTGTGAATACAAGATGTAAACTCTGAAATCTTTAATAGCTTTCACTAAAGCTAGTGCTTGTTTTTCCATTATGTTGTACTTTAGTGTTGCATCTCTTAAAGATTTACTAAAAAATGCAGTAGGTTGCTCATATCCTTGATTATTCTTTTGCAACAAGACTGTTGCAATAGTATGTTTTGAAGCAAAAGAAAAAATTATAAATTCTTTTTGTAAATCAAGACTTATGAGGACTGGAGTTTTGGTTATGGCTTCTTTGATGGCCTCAAAACATTGTTTAGCCTCCACTGTCCATTTAAGTGTTGAATCTTTCCTTAACATGTTATTTAGTTCTCTAATTAATTCTGCTAAGTTTGAAATGAATCTCTTAAGAAAATTTATTTTGCCTAGAAATGACTATAATCCTTTGATGTTTCTAAGATGGGTGATGGTCAAGATGGCCTCTATTCTAGCAGGATCTATTCTAATTCCATATGTCCCAAGAGTTTACCTTCTTCTACACCAAAGAGTGTCTTTTTGGGATTTAATGAAATACCAAATTTTATGCATTTAATGAAAACTCTTCTCAGATGATCTAGATGTTCATTATCAGATTTTGAAAATATTGTGATGTCATCTTGGTAAATGACTAGGAAGTCATGGATTTATTTGGCAAAAGTTATATCCATAGCTCTTTGAAATGTTGCACCTACATTCATTAATCCAAAAGGCATCTTCAAATACATGAAAGTACCCCAAGGAGTAGTAAATGCAGTGTTTGCTTGGTCCTCTAGTTGAACTAAGATTTGGTTGTATCTAGAAAATCCATCAAGCAATGAAATTATGGATGAGCCTACTACCCTGTGAAGAATGTGGCCCATTTTTGGGAGAGGATAGTTGTCTTTTAATGACACTTTGTTCAAGTTTCTGAAATCAACACATAGCCCGATTTCTCTTGTTTTTTTCCTAGTAGTGACTAAGTTTGAGACCCAATCTGAATACCTAATGGGAGCTAGGATTTGGGAACCATACATCCTTTTTACTTCCTTTTCAATTGATGGCATAAGAACTGGATTAATTCTCCTAAGGTTTTGTTTAAAAGGTTTATGAAATTCTTTGATAGGTATCTTGTGTTGAATTATGTTGGTGTCATAAAACTTAAGGTCTTCACAACTCCAGGCAAAAACATCTTGAAACTCTTTGAACAAATTATAGGTTTCCTAGCTACATCATTTGAATCAAACAAATCCTCTAAGGGGACTAATCCCTTAGGAAAAAAATTATTTTTAAGGTTTAGAATTTCAGGATCATCATTCGTTATTTCTTCTATTTCTACATTTTCTAAGTTATCTATTTCTACTTTAGTGAAATTAGTGGGTTTACCTATATCTAAAGTATTTACTTCTATCCCACTATCTACGTCATTGTCTACTGTACAATCTGTATCTATATTACAATTTTGAAACTCTCATTCAGCATTCATGAAATCATAAATTTGAGAATCTTGTGAGAAAATCTGCCAATATTTCAAATTGTTGGGTATGACAGGCCTATGTCTCACTTCTGCAGTGTACTAATGGTTGGGCTCAAAAGGCAATTTGCAGGTACTAGCAAAAGTAGCCAGACTGTGAGCTTGCATATTCTATTTTCTAGGAGTGGCAGCAAAGTCTGTTTCCAGAATGCCTTTAACCAAATCTAGGACAATCTCTCTATATTGGCCAAGTCTGGGATTATTTACAAAGTATTCACGTTTGATTTGTTTAATAATCAATTATGAGTCTCCCATGATAGGAACTCTCTTGGCTCCAAGTTTTCCAACCATTTGTAGTCCTAAGATTAGAGCTTCATATTCTCCCATGTTATTTGTGCACTTAAACTTTAATCTAAATGCATGACCTTCAGAATGATTGTTTTCCATGTTGTGAATCCACACTCCTACACTTGCTCTTAATTTATTAATAGATCCATCAAAATCCAAATGCCAAAGAGACTCATGAAAAATGTTTTCACTATCAGGAGCTTTGTATTTCTCTTCTATAGCTGTGATTTCATTGTTGTCATGTTATGAATTGTACAACATGAAAGAGTCCATATCAAAATGCATGGAGTATATAGGGAAATTCTATGGTTTTTCTGTACTACTCACCATGTATTTCATCAAGGTCTCTCTATAAAGTTTTCTTTGTTGACAAAAAACAAAGATAGTGGCATATGACATATCTAACATTAAATATCCCTGCAATTTTGCTCCCCATGAACGAGATAACAACATTCCATATTTGGGTGGGATGTCAGCAACTACTATGTCCATGACAATACTCTTTGTTGGGCATTGGACTAGAGTCACACATAAATCCTTGATCAGGCCGAGGCATTTAACTTGGCTAGAGTCAAAGGAAAACAAGTCCTTATATGGTCTGGTGATATCTAAGTTTAGTCTCTCCATGATAGCTTTTGGCATTAAGTTATGGGATGCCCCTGAGTCTAGCATAGCATTATGTGATATTTTATCATGAATGTTCAGGCTAATGTAGAAAGGAGGGATACCCCCTTGCTGATGTGTACCATTTACTTTAGGGCCAAACAACAACTCATGTTGATCATCAGTCAAATTCACAGCATCTTCTCCTTCACATATATTTAATGTTTCAGTGATTTGTGATCTATAGGATTCATTTTTCACTAGCTCGGTCAAAGGAACTGATATTTTCAATTTTGCTATCTGAGTCTTAATGTTAAATGACAATTGAGTTTTGCTTCATTGGATGGGATCTTCCTTAGAAAATGTGGTATGTTTGTTTTTATCTTCTTTTTTCTGTACTTGGCACTTCAGTTTGAGTTTCAGATGAAGTTATATCTACAATTTTTGGGTTGGAAGTCTCCTGAGTTCCCCTAGGGAGGATTTGTAGGATTTTGGTCATAGGAGCTTCTGTTATCTTTTTGATTTGGGTTTGGATTGATCTCTTAGTGGGAATTTCATTATTCTTTTTAATTCTAAGGTTGTATTATTTAAAGTCAAAGGACTCTCTAGATTCTAATTGCAATTATTGTTGCATGTACAATTCCTGTTCTTCTCGAGTAAGAAAAACAACATCTTCATTTTTAATCCCTAATAGATTTATCTAGGTGTCATCCTCTCCCTCGTGGATTTATGAACCCTCAGCGTAATTTTCCTGGAAGGGTGGTCTAATTTGCTGATCTGGTATTGCATTCTTTCTAGTGTTAGGATTCTTCCTGAAGTTGGGGTTTCTTATTGGGGGTGGATGTTGATTTTCCCACTGAGTTTTTCTTTCCATGTTTTCTAATATATCCATTATTCTTTCAACACTCCTTGCTAAACTATCTATTTTACCATCAAATGTGGAGGTTTCCTCTTTAATAACAACTCTTTTTTCATTTCTCATCCTAGCTTTCTGAGCTAAGAAATTGGCTTCTACACTAGCAACATTACTCTGCATTTGTTCCAATGTTTCAGGGTTTCTTTCCCTTAATTGGTATGACATGTCAATTTCAAAACCATTAGGGAATTTAATCAATGCTAGGTTTGGTGGAGGCTTACTATTAGCAGGGATTGCATTGTAGATGCTATTGAACCTAGTACAATAATCCTAAATTGACTCATTAGGAGCTCTTCTAATGTTATCATATTCAGAAAGTATTTGCAAAGGGTTTTTCTTTCTCTCCCATCTATCAATGAATAATCTATGAAAAGCATCTAAGTGTGCAATATGATTAGCTGGTAAATCTTTGAACCATTTCTTAACATCCCCAATTAATGTTTGGGCAAACAACCTAATTTGGACATCATATTCATCACTCTCATGCAACTCAAAATAGCCAGTCATTTTATTCACATGTTGTTGGGCAGAACACTGACAAGTAGCATCAAACAAAAAGATTTTTCTTTGGTAATCTTGGGGCATGGCATGGAGCTATGTTGGTATAACCAAAGGTGCATATCTGTCTGCCATGGCTGAGATTTTGGTTTGACTAGGGGGGGAAGTAGTGGTGCTTGAGGAAGGACTTGAAATGGATGGAGATGAACTAGATGAGATTGATGAGTTTGGTGGCATAGGAAGCTAATGGACAACTGGTTTAGGGGAATGAACTGTGGTGGATATTATAGGTGAGGTGGTAGTGAATGAAGGTGTATTTACAATATTTGAAGATTGTGTAGAAATTTCAGAGGTAGCAATAGTGAGGGTAGCTAATTCAACTGATTGTTGAAGGTAAGCATCATCTATATGGCTTATGAATGTAGAGGTTAAAACTTCTAACTTTTCAAAAGTATCCAACACAAGTTTATCTAAATCTAGATGTATAGGCACCCTTTATGATTCAATGAATTGAATAAAATTAGGGTCTAACACAGTTTCATGAATTGCATTTTTTGATTTAGTTCTAAACAATGAGAGGTCAAATGACAAATCAAATGGAATTTCCTCTAAAGTTGATAATTCCTCAGGGAGTGAATTTGCTTTAACTAACTGGCTACTGCTTGCTTGAGTTTCTACCTTTTTTGGTTTTCTTAAAATTCTGTCAGGGTCATCAACTATTGTAGGAGGGTTTGGATGAGGATTTGCCTTGGTATAGTGAGTCTTTTTGGGAGCCAGAATTTTAATCTTTTAATTGTTTTTCTGAAACTTTTCAACAACAACTTCTAAAAATGACCTTAAGGGACAAAAGGTGAAATTTAAGGTTTCCTTAAAGCTTTATTACACTGAGGATCGAAGTCCCTAGTATGGTTGCCAATATGTTATCACTCCAATATTTCTCTAGAGTTGATTAGAAAGAAATGATTAGAGGTAACCACAAACCTACTTTGGAGATTATGATCTAGCCTTCCTAAAGCTCAGAGAGGGCTCTCTCTTTATGTTTTAACTTTGTTTAGTTGTTTTCTTTTAGGCTAGTTATGGTTGTACTTGGGTTTTGATTTGGATTTGGTGGTGGGATCACTTACTTAGATAGATAGAGGGATGTCTTTTACCATTGGGATATGGGGTCAAATGTCAAGCAAACAAGACTGGATCAAGTTCTAAAAACAATGTCTACAGGGTTAGATAGTAGAGTTATTTCAGATCTCAAGGCTGGATGGTGAAGTTGGTTTCAATCGGATCCAAAAAGTAATTAAGGGTTCCTTAAACCAGATTTTGAATGAAGTGAAAGAGGTCAATCGGGATGAGAGAGCAATTAAGGATTCTCAGATCCGGATATCAGAAGAAAACATAAAATTGATCAATTGTTAAAGACAAAGTGTACTTAAACAAGTTCTGAAATAAATTTCCATTTAATTCATTCACTTAGGTAACATTTAAGTTGGTGAGATACATAAGAAAATAACAAATTTGACAAAGAAAATACTTCATTGTAATAGCTCAACACATGAATCCTGTAATGCAAACTCTTTATTACTTGGTGCAGTCTGCTAAGTTGAAAAATTGGTACAATTACACTCAATTTTATGATCAATACAACTCTACAAATGTATAGCAATCCACACTCAATACTTCAAATTATGAAGTATTTATACAAAAATAATTTACAAAATATTCCAAACTATCTTGGGAATTAACCTAGGAGAAAGAAATATCTTCTTGCAAGAAGATAGAGACAGATGTTCAATTGATGTATGTTGTCCATGTTTATTAGGTTGTGCTATCTTTATGCTATGATATTTTGCCTTTTATTCTCTGCCTTGTTGTTGGTCTTCACACTGGATGTTCTTTTCACTCTGACCTTTCAAATGATACACTTTTACCTGATACTCTTTCATCTGGTTGGCCTATCATTATCCTTTTACTGTGTTGTTTTCACCCTTACTATACATTTTTACATTTGATTGTGTATTTCTACATTAATTCATTCAATTTCTCCCATGTTTCTGCATCTGGTAATTGGATATTTATCATTTTCCTATAAATTTCATCTGCCTCGGTGTATTTGACAAAAGTGGGTTTATTCACAAAAAGGTGTTTTACCTCATGTTGGAGGTAAAACAAGTTCTCAAAGGTTTGATATAGGGCCTTGCCAGTAGGCATCCCCTTCATTGATGAAGTGTTTACCTGATCTCTGGCCACTTCTCTAATTCTTCTGTTGTAGTCTTCGTGTGGCATCAATTTGTCGTTTACTACGAAGGGATTAGGCAGACCCTTTTGCCTCAAAACTTCAAACTTAACCATGAAACTGTCTATAGTGAGTTGCATGGTTTGGAACTTATCTTCAAGGTTTAGCATTAAATTGCTCTTGGTGAGCACCCTTTTTACTTCCAATATTATACCTGTCCTGTCAGGTATCTCTAATTCCTGTAATTCATACTTATTTTTGGAGTTAAGGAAGTGAATGATCCTAGTGGCTTCCTCTGGCGTGTCTCCGAGTTCTATTTTCACTCTCTATATGGCTTATGTAGCCTCTTTCACAAGTCAATTTGTTCAAAACCACTTGAATGGATGGCCAAATATCATTGGTAGAGCCAATGATATTTGCCCATAACTGTTCCTTGGCTTGGCCAAGTGGCTCCTTCAAAGTCAATTCCTTACCCAAGATTTTTATTCTTTCATTCATTATGGTTGCCTTGTGTACTTCTTCCTTGTGCATAATTTGGGCAAGCTTATAGTCAGTCTCTAGACTGGTTATCTTTTCCTTTAGCTTGTTCATCTCTGTGGTCTGAATCGACATGTCTTCCATTGATTTGACCAGTTGCTGCTGTTGACCCTGTTGCTGATGTAGACACTGTGGTAGCTGGCAGTGCTGTAGCCATTGGAGCTGTAGGAGCTAATGATGCTGCCAAGGTGGATGGTACTGCAGTAGTGACTGTTGGGATAACAGTGGCAGGGGCAGTCTCAAGACTAGCTTGTTTTAACTGTATCAAGCTATCTAACTCATTTTCCATTTCCTTTATTTGATCATTCAATTGTAGAACCAGGTCCATCATATCCTCCTGATGTGTTTGGCTCTCCAGGACATTTTTTGTTTGTGGGTGCTCTAAATGAGGAAGTTTCAGTTGTTTTTTGAGAGCTGCAATGTTCTCATTCTTCTTCTTGACCAATTTCTCAGCAGTCTTGATGTCATTGGGATCATGTCCCAACTCAATTACCAAGTCCTCCAATGACTTGATCCTGATGTCCTTGGTCTGTGAGGAGGCCTTTTCCAGTTTGTATTCAGATGTAATGTTATCTAATGAACTCTGCAACTTATGTGCAACCATGGCCTTTCCTGTCAAGGTGGAGTAGATCATCTCTCCTGCATACTTGTGGATTTCAATCTGGTCAATGGGATGAACATCCTTGGCCAACACCTCAAAGTCTGTTTTTCTATAGTGAGCTGATGTCTTTGGCTGCTGGACAGTTGGATGCATGAAGGACACCTGCATTTTTCTTATTTTGATGTCAAAAGTAACATCAACCTACTTTGATTTTCTAGTGTGTGTTTGAAGGATTGAGCATAGGTTTTGGCCTTCAACTTCTCATTTCTTAGCTTAATTTCTTTATATCTGTCCTTGATATCCTTTTCTTTATCCATTGGCCTGGTGAAAGAAGAAACCTAAGCACCGAGTTGTTTCTCAATAAGCTGAGTGTTCGATGTTGAGGGTTGTTGTGTTTCTCTTGAAGCTGTTGTACCTTTGCTTCTTTCCACCATCGCATCAGTGTCAATGATTTCTACTGATTCAATGGTGTCTTCCTGTTCAGTTACAGGATTAAGCTTGGTTCTCTTCCTGTAATTGATCTCGAACTGTTCTTCTGTGGTTTCCATAGCTGAACTGGAACCTTCTTCCCTGTTTCTCTTTGGGTTTCTCTCCTCATTTGCTAGAGTTTGTAAAATAGGAGGAATATTCATTGGTTCTCCTAGTTCCAGAACCTGCAAGAAGGAACTTTTATCAATCTGTCTCTCTACATTAATCAATGTATTTTCTACATCCACTACAGTGCTATCCATGTCAATTAGAGTGTTTTGCAACCATACTGATTGGTTGGCAAACCTCTCAATGTCTGGTTTGGGATGATGGATGAAAGGTCCCAATTTGACCTTGGTCCTCAGCTTATTTATGGCTCCATGAGGGTCATACTGCCACATAAAACTGTTTTTGAACTTCATTTGGTGCAACATCTTATCAGCCTCTGGTCCAGCTTCTCTTGTATTACAAATGAAGGGACCCAATTGGTTTTTCATTTTGAATTGGGTTTTCTTCCTAGCTGCCAGGAAGTCGACTTCATGAAAATTGATAATCTCCCTAAAGTATTGTAGTGCAAATATCCTCATGGAGAGGTATTTGGGCAGTTTGTAAGGGGCAAGTTGGCATCCATAAATTCTTATTTCTGTGTGGTTTTGGTACAGATACGAGTCTCCCACTTTGCTGTTCTTGGGCAACTGTAACACCCTTTTGATCTCTTGGTTGATTCTGGGTTGAGGGCTACTGGTTAGCATATTCATGACTGGATGTACAAATAAATCAATGAAGTCCTTGTAAGTGAATATAGTGGAGTACTTCTAGATCAAGTGTGTCCAATAAATAACTGACCTTGGATTTCCTTTGGTATCCAACTTCTAGATGCTGACAGGGAATTTATCTGACTCGTAGTATAAAAACATGTGAAATAATACAGATGAATACTTGAAGACTCTTTCAGTAGGTAATCTGGTGAATTTCTCATGCATCCTATCTACTATGAACTGAGCATAGTTGTAAATTACATGATGAGGCTTGCCTAGGCTAAAGATGGAAAGGAAGGCTAGGATAACCTCATCCACATGATCATCTGTGGTATATCCTAAAATGCAAGAGAGTATGGTAATAATTTGTCTGCTTCTCTAAAAAAAAAGGGAGCATAAGGGGGACTATCTGTGGGAGTATGACATTCCTCTTCAATGAAAGTTTGGAAAATTTGGGCTATTCTAGGAAGGTCTAACTTGGTATATAGGTCCAGCAATTCTCCAATAGACAGTGGGGTCTCATTAGGGCTTGGTTGGACCTGCAACATTTGGTTAATGGATTCTATAATGATGGTAAACAAAACTTGCTGGTCAGAAGTGACAATGGCTCTTTGGCTGGGAATGTACCAAGCATGACAGAAGTGGATGATGTTTGGGAATGGATGTACTTCTGGAAACAAATATTTGGGCAAATTAGACTCCCAAAGGTGAATGTCATCGTTCTGGTTTAAGAATCTGCCCTTACTCAAGCAGTGAAGCTTCAGAAGGTAGGAAGGGGAAGCTATGTCTTTTATTTGGATATCTTTGTTTGCCAATGCAAGGTGGTCGATGTCCAGGTGAGGGGTTTGTAGAGGTCTCACGTCCAAAGAGGTTTGGGAAGCCATAATTGGGTGTAGAGATATGAATTAGGCTTGTAGTGGTTCTAGAAGTGAGGTTTAGGAGTTCTGGTATATTGAGAGGGTAATTACAGTATGAAAATAGGGTTTAGGTGTATAGCAGGTTTCTTTCCAATTTAGGGAAGTTTGTTTTAATTAATTCAATTAATTAACCTCTCAATGTACATTGTACGTTTTCAAATTCAAGGTTCATTCTAGTTTTTCCAAGAATACCTAGAAATCGATGGTTTGACGTGTAGACTGGGTTCAGTGGTGAATGCAGAGGGTACGGTGGCTTCAACTCTTAACTGGTTGCTTCAATTAGGTGTCCGGAGCTTCTTCAAGCGGAAAACGGTGGTCAATTTGGTTGTTTTTCAGGTTCAGGGTGTCGTAAATAGGTTAGCAGCTGTTTATAGTGAAAAACACAAGAAAAGAGCAATTTTGGGCTTTTTCGGTGTTTTAATGGGTAACGTTCACATTTTGGCATAGAAAATATAAATGAACAGTGGGCAGTGTTTGGTTTGGGTAGAGAGGTGGTTTTATGGGCCATCGCACCGCTTTTGGAGGGCAGGCGATATTTTTTGCGAGCACACGATCTCACTTGGTGTTGCCACGTAGCAAAAAAGTGCCCAGGCAAAACCGCGAATCTCTCGTGCTATGAGGCTGTTATCGGTCGGATAGTGAATCCGCACGATATGGATGCACACCGTCGGATCTGGGTGTACAAGATCAGATGGCTATCGCGCAGTTAAGTTGCACGAAGGGAATTAGGAAAGGGATTTTCCGGGCCCGAGGTTTAATTAGACATAAATGTAATTAACTAACCAATAAAGTTGGGTTTTTTAACATAAGCAGCGGGTCAATAAAGTGGGACCATGGGTTATGTGGCGGGGTTTTTTAACAGGGTTAAAAGAAGTTTGTAAGGGAAATATGAAATGGGGGGGTTAATTAGATAAACGGGGGCATAAAAACTTAGGACAAAGGGGTTTTTGTGGGTGTTGAGGGGAAATAGGGAAATTAATAAGTGGGGAAGGTAATATTTGCAATGGGGAATGGGTTTCACACTAGGGAAAAGGGGTTTTGGGTAGGGGGCATGATTTTTGAAAGGTAATTACTAGGGAAATGTGTGAAACCAAGGGGTAAGGGTCAAAATGAGGGGAAAAAAGGATTTATAAGTGATGAAGGGATAATGGGGAAATTAGCAAATAAGCATGTGGGGTATAGTGAAATGAGGGGAAATTAGTAACCAAGCTTGTGAATATCTTTTCTTTCTCATAGATCTTCCTACACATGAAACATATGATTAAACATGATAAATGTGCTTTTTGACTTAGTAACCTTGTGCATTTGCAACCTTTCTTCTACCTACCCCTTATTTATCCTAACATTTTCTCTTTATTTATTGGGTGCATTTGAGCTTGTTGACCCTTTATTTCCTTTTCTTTTGACAAACAAACTATCTAATTCTAACCTTATAACTTCCAATGGCTCAAATTAAACTGATGAGCTCATTTTTATTCTCTACTTAACTACTGATCTACCAATATTAAACAGTTTGGCTATATCTTATTTTCTATCTATCGATATGAAATTTAAAACATGAATGAGTCAAGATTAAGCTACTTGACCATCATGGATTGTGGCATTTCTGACAAATTGCACACAACTTTATTTTGAATAGTAAAGTAAAAAGTAGTGGCATTTGAATTTGCACACTTTCATGATATGTTTTATTTCTTTTTGGGGTTCATATTTTTCACTTTTTATTTTTTATTTGTCCTTTGATTATTCTTTTAGGACATACCCTCTTTACATTTTTTAATTATTAAAATGGAAAACATTTTGCAGAAAACAAAAGTATGTACAATATTACAAGACTAACTATAGCCAATACATTAAGGGTTATGATGAGGAAGTTGAACAATCAAAAGGAGTCCAAGAGACATTTGAAGATGAATCCAAGAGTTACTCCAATGTATTATAAATGTATATAATGTGAATAATATATGCATTCAATGCTTATCCTTCATATTTTGTCTTCGCCATTGTTGTGTTTAACATAAAGGATGTAAGGGTGTAGAAATAGATTCGAAAGGAGCTTTTGTGGAGCTATGTACTCTATAGAATAACTCATGTCTCCTCTTAGATTTGTCCTACAAACCTAACACTAGATCTTAACAATATTTATTCATCAACAATCAAGAGAACGTGTAAATATGAATGTCTATATGCCAATAGCGTATAAAGAAAAAGAGAAGTGTTGGTCCTCTATCTTAACATTAAGAGATCTAATTACTTACAAAACAACATCATATCAAGGGAATCTAGTGGGACCTTAAGCAAGAAGGAAAAGCATGGAAGGAGCATAAGCATGGATCTCTTTTAAAAGAAAAGAAAAAAAGGAAGATATTGTATCTGAAAGGGACGTGGTAGATGTAACAACCATCATACTCCATCTATATATTTTTTGAAAAGAGAGGGAAACCCTAAGAAGTATATGTGTCTATATAAACACATATACATTGTTAGATATAGGTTTTTATGTCACTTTTGCATCATATGATCCCTTTTCAATGTTTCGTTATATGATGCATGCTCTTTCTAATGTCATAGTAGCTACAAAATTTCATCTCGTTTATGTCATATTGCATTGAAAAAAACAATTGAAACAACTTTTAACATTGTGTTTGAATCAACCATGTGCTTTTTAATGCCTCATAGCAACATGGTGCATCATTTTTACTTCATTATTATTCACTTAGACATTGTAATTTACATCATATGGGAGTTGTGCCATTGTCAAAATACAAGTATTTTGTGCCTTGTTAAAGCCATATATTTGGTATCAAATTCATAAACTTTGAGTCATGTTAGCATGGTCATTTTAGTGTCATAGCTACATAAAAAATAATGTCATTTTGTGTCAAAAGTATGTCACTTTCAATCAAATTAAATCATGTTAGCATCACATTAACACCAAATTAGTGTTGTTTCTGCATCATATATGCAGAAAAAATTATGCCATAATTAATATTATTTATTTTCTCAAAGGACCAAATGGAGGTGCAACAACCCAAAAAAAAAATAGAAGAAAACCAATAAAATTAAGATTGGAAGAGGTGGCCAATAGGGAAAAAAATATTTCCATTTAAAGAACATGAGATGTCCCTAGGGACCAGATCTAAAAGAACTAAAAATATAGGAGGTTTGGCTCCAATGCAAGGTGAGTGCCGAAAAAGACATAATGAAATAATTATCGTCTTGTGGAACTATAGAGGTTTAGGTTGTCGATATATAGAGAAACCGTGAGAGATTTAATAACAATTGAAAAGCCTATTATCCTATGTTTCCAAGAGACTAAATTTGAGGCTCAAGTAGTCATAAAAAAAACTAGTAAGCTATAATGGAAAGTGTTTGACACCTAATCCGCTAAGGGTTATGTTGAGGAAGTTGAACAGTGAAAGGGAGTCCAAGGGACCTTGGAAGATGAATCCAAGAGTCACTCCAATGTATTATAAATGTATATCATGTGAATAATATGTGCATTCAATGCTTATCCTTCACATTTTGTCTTCTCCATTGTTGTGTTTAACATGTTATCAAAGTTGTAGGCGTATTCTTGCCTTGCTCAAGTGCGAACCACTAGTTTGTGAGATGCTGATGTGGTTTGGTTACTTGGTTATTTTAAGAGGGTTCGTTCATTTTGTAACTTCTTGCAACCTGAAGTAACGCTCCTTCCTGCTCAAACCTGCTCACAACTCTAAATTTCTTGTCCTATTATATGTGTTTATTACTTCGCTAATACCTACGCAGCTAATGTTCTATCTTACTGGCGTTATGTTATTCTCCTAGTGCTCTTAACGATGGTTATGCTATTTTCTCTATCTTCTGTCTAAATGTTGGTTTTGTCTCCTTATTGTACCCTGGTAAGTTGGAACACTACTCAGAAACAACATATTTTTCTTGCTAGCATTGATATATCATTTTATATTAACATGAGAGCTTGTCAGCCATGAGCTTTGCATTGCTCCTGTTATGTCATGTCTTTGCTATTATAACCCCATAATTATGGTTTCTCTGTGTGCATATCTTGTAAGCCTTTTCCATGCTAGTATCACTTGTTACTCTAACGCACTTACTTGGAAAGAAAAACTCGCAGCTTGACTCCTTCTTATTGAATAATCCATCAAGATCTTCTATGAAACCTCTCACTAGAACAATTCCAGATGCACTTTGGCCTCTCAGAATTTGAATATTAACCATCGAACAAATTATTTTGTAGTAGTAAACAACAAAAACAACAAAAAATCCAGGGAAATTGTTAGCCTCAAAGGTTCCTTCACCAACCGATTCCATGCAACTAGCAGTAAGATGGGAATTTGGCCTACCTCACAATTCTCCCCTACGTTGTCAATTTGGCTTTGTTCTTTGATCTGTCTATTAGTTTTTTGTGTTTAACAAAGGAGAAGTTGATGAGCAAGGTTAAGGATTTGTTGATGAAAGGTGTAAAACCCTAGGATTTTTATGCCAAATAATTCTATGGAAGCCTTGTAAAGGCTCGCAGGCGAGTAGACGTGCAACATGACCAAAATGATTACTACTAAGTGGTTAAATTATTGTACTGTAATTACTTACTGTGTTTAAGTAATTACTTATTGTGTTTAAGTAATTACTTAATGTTTTTAAGTAAAGATAAGAGGTTTGGACTATGCTTACTATCTGCAGGTCAAAACCTAAGATGAATGGGTGCGCCTTTTGTGAGGAATTGACTGTGTTTTTTTCTATTTCCAAGTTAGAGTCGAAGATGAAGGGGTTTTCCATTTTGTAAGCTCGATTACTATTTATGTTCATAAATAAATGTGTGTCTCTGTTGGTGGAAGGTGTACACAATGAATCACGAAAGAGGGAAATTTCGTAAAATCCATATGCATTTTGCTCAATGGCTCATTAGAGTATCAAATGTAGAACATCAAATTCCACGTATTGAAGACGTGCCAAAATTCAAATAATTTCAAATTTGAGCCCTATCGATTATCGCATTCAAAGAACAGGGTGTAAAGGGTGAATACTCAAGAACGTCTGAAGCCATTTGTTCATATTTGAGACTGATTGGGTTTCATGGTCTAGCCCATGTTATGTAGCAAACGATTTGGAAGGAGACTTGTTGTTAGCAATACAATGAGCTGGGTTCGTGTTGTTTAATATACAGTTGGGTGGTGTTGTTTAATAGTTGAAACCTGCTGCCTAATTCAAAGTTGTAGCCAGAGACACAGAACTTCAAGCTAGCCTGAGCCACAACCTGCCATACCAAATTCAAAGTTGTAGCCAGAGACAAAGATGCCCTTGAGCATGCCTTTGGTTGGTGGTCAACCTTAAAACATCTATGCAGGGTTGAGACCTCCCTTTGCAGGTTGAGTTTCTCCCTCTTCAAATAATTGGGGACACTTCCTCTAGCAGAAGACTTCAACTTCTTGACAATTATGGAAGACTTATAGGAATTGCATTAAGCATTCCAGAGTTGGTGGTCATCCTTAAACCACTGCAAGTTGTAGACCTCCCTTTTCCAGGTTGAAGGTCTCCCTATCCAAAGCATCAAGGTCACTTCCTCTAGCATAAGATTTCAAATTCTTGCTAGATTTGGAAGATTTTTAGGAACTGCACTAAGAATTTCAGTGTTGGTGGTCATCCTTAAACCACCGCCTTATGCCAAAATTTCAGAGAGCACATTCAACCTAGTTTTGTTGTGCAGTTTTGCACATTTTGTATTACAACTCTCTTCTTGGACTCATACATAACCCTTCGGATTAAGGGGGGGGGGGTTATTGAGTAGGTAAATCCTCTTCGAGGACATATATGATCCCTCTAGCCCAATGAGTGGATATAGCAACAAATGAGACAATCTACAAGATACTTTCATAGATTACAATTGAAATAAGAGAATTGGAAGGAGACTTACCTCGCTCTGATGCTATAATGCACTCCTTTGTTGAAGATATTGATCACTTGCTCCTCAGGATCAGTACTTGTTGCTCATAGTGTTTGAATACCTGCACAAGAGGCCAAATACAAGACAAAGCATAAAAGTGCAACAAGCATAATAAAATATAATCTAGTTAACAGATCAAGGAGAATTAAGATAAATGAAGCATTGACACAAGCATTTATGGAAAGTGAACCAATAGTTGTATATATTAATAAACAAAAGAGGAAGCATACAACCCAGACCTTGATGTTAGTATCCATCTTTGAGTGAATGTCCAAGTCCAAACTCAAGCTCTCCAAGCACTCCTTCTCCAAGCCAAAGTGAATAACATGTAGGCATTATCTCAACATAAGGGTGCAGATAATCAAAGACCAACCATTTGGGAATGGAGGGGGATGAATTTATAGGTAGGGAGAGGGAGTTAAGGTCTCACAAAGATAGGGAACGTCCTCATGTCAAGGAGGAAGCTCATAGGGATAATATCAAAGGGTAGTACTGGGAGAATTCAACCACGTCCACAACGAACATCATCCAGCTTGTCGTTCTCGAAGCCTCTAGATCACAAAGCTTCTCCTCCACTTTGGGAAAGCATTCCTTTTAGGGTTCAACACAAGTGTCTAGGCAAAAGCCGTGCTGGTAGTGCGAGGCTCATATGGTGCAACCTGTGATCAACACGAGAAGGTAGTATCCAAGTCGTGCTGACCCAAAAATTAGGGTTTTGAGCTCATTTTTCTTAGGAAAGGCTAAAGGAAACTTTTCATTAGTTCTTCAAGGAGGATCTAGACTTCATATCATGATGGGTACACTGCATAGTTTTGAAGGTGTTGGCACTCCGGGGTATGACACAGGGAAGTGCAAGAGGTGCGACAAAATACTGTGTAACAGATGCCCCCTAAAGCATGAAGGCAAAATAGGGAGTGATGGTTGAGATGCTTTACGAGCTATTGCAAGGACTAGAACAAACACTGTTAGAAGACCTATAAATCAAGGACACATATACATATACAATATGATACCTTTGTCATATATATCAAAACATGAATGCATGGTATGGACACAACCATCTAGATAGAAAGGACCATGTGAAAAGATCCATGGTATGGGTGCAACCATTCTAATGAAAAGGATTGTCTGGAAGTCTAAGATCCAGAGTATGGACGCAACGACCCGATATAGAAGGATCATCATTTTCATAGATATAAGGTCCCACGGTATGGTCATAATCATCTGTATAGAGGAAACATGTATACAATCATGAATAATACATAACTCCACGAAACCTGAGTTATATCAGACAAAACTCAGGGTCTTGCACTCCATCCCAACCTGATCAAAGTATGAATTCTAATATGCGAATGAATGTTTCGAAATCGAACATGCTATAAAACCACCTGATTACCGACCAATAATGAACCATTAACAGGCATGACAGAAACCACCAATAATGACGATGGCTCTCAAGGTACGACAATACAATCCGTGAATGTGAAAATGAAGCTGAAGTCGAACACTCGTGGAATCATCCAATCGAAGGCCAATGATGAAACATGTTGTCGAATGCGAAGAACTTTCCATTGAGGCATGCAATCTCTAAGGTACAGAAAAGGAGTTTTTAAGTCATCCTCCTAGATAATGAGTTGAAGTCAATAGGAAATGACCCGTCGATGGAGGGCCATAATGGTTCCCTCATCGTCGACATGAAACAAGGAGTAAAGTGGAATAAACAAGTATGATCCAGGACTGTGGCAAAAGGTCGGACAATGTATAGGTAGAAAATTGCAAATAAGACTTCTCTTGATTATATTGGTGGCATGACTTCGGAGTGTGGAAACATTTGACTCAACATAGGACCAAGGGTCATGATGACGAAGTGGAATAGTTAGATGAGAGGCAAAATGGATCACCCAAACTCGGAAGGACAAGTGATTGAGTGAGGATATCCCAAACCCGACACGAGAAATAGATGAGTGTCATGTTCAAGAGTGACATGCTACCTATACAAGAGATGTTTCACTTACACTTTTTCCTCACTATTTCTAGTGAGTACCCCAATTAATTTTATTCACAAGCTTGAAGGGGATAACATATGCTTGTCGTATAAGTTCATTCTTTGAATGAATGCATCCTAGTAAGTTTTACAAGTCCTAAGAAGGAGAAACTTGGTCTCGTAATGGTGACAAGTCTTTCGTTGTTTAATTTTTATGAGTTCGATGGAAGAGTAACTCAGTGTCTTTTTCATATTTTGAGATTTTGAAAGAGAGACGAAAAAGAAAACTCCATTAAGTCCCTTTTCGTAATTTGTCTCTCGAACCTAAAAAGGTAGAAAACAATATTCGAAAGAACCTCTTAACCAAGTCGATTACAGTGTTCCTTTTTCATAAATAGTCAATCCGAACCCGAAAAAGGGGTAAACGTATACTGAGACGACGTCAATTCATTTAATTTAACAAGTCAGAAAATAGCTTAAAGATGACTCCTCTCGCAGGAACGAGTGGTATAAAAGGATAACAACTGGTTCCGGTGATGATGTAACTGCTCAAAACATGTAAAGGTGAAGAGACAGGTTAATAAGACCACTCATCGCAAATGTTCCTCAGGAAAGGGTAGAACAACCAAGTGAAAGTTTATGATCAGCGAAAAGAGATGGTGACGATGGAATGAAAAAACCAAGGCTCATCTAGCAAAAATAGGTTGATAAAACAACAATCACGAGAGGTAAAAAGGGAAATGGTTTCAGTGTTACACAAGCTTGAAACATGGGAAACTATGCTTGAGTATAGTTGAGGATGGTTTCATTTTTTCACAGGCTTGAAACATGAGAAAAAACTATGCTTGGATTTGGTTTCATTTTTACACAATCTTGAAACAAAGATAAACTACGCTTGAGATAAGTTTGCATGCCCCCAGCATAATGACTCAATTCAAGGTACATGCCCCCCAAGCCTCATCTCATTCACCTAATTAGACGATTGGTTACTAACAGGTGGAGGGAATGAAGGTTTACTTATGAGATCTAGTGAAAGACTCGACTCAGATTTTACGAGATCTAATCAAAGACTCGAATTGGAAGGGGATTTGTTTATTTTTTTAACGAGCTTGACACAGGAAAAGAACCATGCTCATAACATCTTGTTTCATTTTTTATAGAGCTTGACACAGGAAAGGAACCATGCTCATGGAGATCTATTTCATACTTTAATGAGGTTGACATAGTAAAAGAACTACCCTCATGGGACCTATGTCATTTTTTAACGAGGTTGACATAGTAAAATAACTATCCTCATGGGACATATTTCATTTTTTAATGAGGTTGACATAGTAAAAGAACTATCCTCATGGCCCTTGTTTCAATTTTTAATGAGCTTGACATAAGGCAAAGAACTCTGCTCCAAACCTTTGATTACAGACCAAAAGAGGCCATCACTTCCAAAAGGTTTTCATCAGATGGGAGAACAACACTCTGGAAGGGATACATGTACAAGGATCCAAATGAAAAATCGGGCTCCAATGCCCTCGGTACATGAACATCACCTACTAGATCATCATTAGATGTGGGCATGGAATAGGTTTGCCACATAATTAACCCGTGGTGGGGGATATATCGGTTGCATATAAGAACCATTTAGGGATGATGGTTGATTGGGAGTTGATTCAGGACCAATGAATGTAAGTTGACCAATGATCACAATCCTTCCTTCATGTGGGAAACACATCACACGGAAGAGAGAAGATACAAGAGCTCCCATAACATAAACATAGTCATAACCAAGGAGTAGATTAAAATCCAACGGGCCTTGGACAACCATCACATCCATATAGACACTCTTTCTTCCCAATGTAATAGGTAACTTAGGAAGGATCCCTAATGGTTGACTGGTTCCTCTGTTAAAAGCTAACATATTCTGGGTGACGAGGACAAGTTGAGGAGAACCTAAAGCTTGCCAAGCAGTTGAGGACAAAATGCTAACATATGTGCCCTCGTCTCTGACTGTGCTAGGTACGACCATATGGTAAGCTTGTACTGTAATCTAGAAAGGCACATAAGATGGAAGACGATATCTTGCCAGTCGACTCCAACCAAAAGAAGTGACTAAACTGCTCGAAGGAGGTGTCATAGGAATGTGAGAGCTGCCCTCTTTCTCTATGGGAACAAGAGAAGTGCTCTCGTGCACCTCGGGAACAAGAGGATTTCCCTCCAGTTCATTCGAAACTAAAGAAACCAGAAGAACCTGACCAATACAAGGTTCACTCTCTATCAGAAAGGTATGGTTAACTCAAGGTGGAGCGAAGTATACAATTTTCTCAACCAATGGTTGATCGAGAATGGACTCATGAGACCCACTTTCATAGAGAGCGGGGTTGACCAAAGATGAATTTAACTGGCAGAGGATAAGAGGAAAGCTTTCTATAACCAATCAGAAGACGAGGCTGGGAAGCAATAAGGTTTTCCAACTCTTTAGAAGCTTCATCCAAAAGAGGACAAAGGTGAATGGGATGATTACCTTCATATAAATTACAAGGAAATTTAACTTTTCCCTTTTTCCCATGGACTTTATTATTACTAGTTGAAGGTTTATCACTAGCGTGATCTCCAAAGGCTGATGAAGGTTGATTTGAACCTATGGACCACACTTCTAAGACCTTGGGAATACCAGGACAATTCCGAAGAAGGTGGTCACCCTTACATAACATGTAAGGAAATTTTACTCTTCAAGGTTGTTTGGAAGATTTTTCTACATCAGTTGCATCCATAGAAATGGTTACTTGGTTGCCCCATTGCTTATTTTGCTTCTTATTCTTCTTTTTCTTAGCTTCCTGGTTACTATAATCTATTTAATTAATGGCAAGACCTGTGAGCAATTTTGAAACCGACGTTTCAGACTAGCTAGGTGAGTCCATCATCAGGGTAATGAGATCTGCATTTTGAGAAGAGATAGTCAAGAAAATGAGAACCTATTAATAGAAGGATGGATAGATGGTCTGAACTCTAAAGAGGAATACGCTGGTCAACCTGCAACATAGTTCAAAGTTTCAGGCATGCAGTTTAAAGTATATGGTACGCAGAAGCATCGTAATCCTACACAGATAGACCACGTACCTGCGCAGATTGAAAGTATGATCCCTACGCACGAGCACGCAGGTCAAACATCCTCACAATCTGAAGAGCTAGCACAGATTGACCACGTTGTAAGTCTTGTTCCTGTGCAGATTAAAATTCCCACGCAGGTAACTCGTGATCTAGCGTCCACGCATTATGATCAGGTCTCCTCGCAGCATAAAATTGAACTTACGCCCAACAAAGAATCGTTGGAGTCGGTTGGAACAGTAAAAGAGGTAGCCATCCATTACAACTCCAACGCCCTTTCCATGAACTCGTCTCAGCTAAATAAGAAAGCCTTTCACACAGTGGACTGTGGCCAAAGTAATAACTCCTCTAATTCTCTTCACCTCCTCAGCAAAAATTCGACAGTAATAAACCTCTCTCAGCTAGTGTTAGATGACAACCTAAAACTGCTTCTTGAAAAAGGTTTAAACTTTGCAGTATCCCCATCCAAAATTCCTATATATGACATCATAAGTAACATTGAAGTCAGTATAAAAAACAATGACCAAAACAAAGCTGAGGAAATAAGGCAAGATGTTTCCAGAATTCTTAGAAATGCCAGACCTCCCCCTAGCAACATATCCAAAGAAGAAGCCATAGCCCTAAAAAACATCAAAAATAACAAAAACATTATAATCTTAAAAGCCAACAAAGGTAATGCCACTGTCATCATGAATAGGACTGACTATGAGCATAAAATGGAAGAACACTTAGTAAACAGTGGCTGTTATAGAGTTTTAAACAAAGACCCTAGCAGCAAAATTCTTCGCCAAGTAAGTGACAAAATTAAAAACTCCTCCCTTGATACCTCCATTAAGAAAAAAATAATTCCTAATAATGCCATCATCCCTAGAATTTATGGAGTGCCAAAAATCCATAAATCTGGTGTTCCATTAAGACCTATAGTGAACACTATAGGATCCCCCACTTATTGGTTAGCTAAATATCTAGCAAGCAAACTCAGACCTTTAGCTGGGAACACTTTGCCAAAGTTCTCACTAAGCATAACATTATGGTAGCTTTCACCCCCCCTAACATCATAAAAAACATGCTTGAATCTGCAAAAGATGCAATTGACCCAAAAAGTCACAAAGGCGTTTATTCGATTCCCTGTTCGTGCGGTAAAGTTTATAGAGGGGAAACAGGGAGATCCTTTGGAGTAAGATTAAAAGAGCACATTAGTGATATTACTAGAAATAGGTCTGATAAATTAGGTCTTGCAGAGCATGCTTGTTCCTCCTCTCACTGTATATGCATGGAACAAGCTAAATTAATCCACAAGGAAGACCACTATTTAAAAAGAAGAATTAAAGAGGCAATAGAAATTGAAAAATCTTCTAATAATATGAATAGGGATGATGGTCTTAAACTAAGTAATACCTGGAAACCCTTGTTAAACAAAATAAAGTAACTTAAATTATTCAAATTCTCCCTTAAGTCAACATTTACAGCTCCAAAATTAAATAAATTAAAATTAATATATATATATATATATATATATATAGTATAATTGCATTAAATTAATTATATTCTATAATTAATTAATTGATTTTATTTTAATTAGTTTAAACTAATTTTTTTTCATTTAGGCCAAATTATTTAAGTGTATTATATATATAAAAATAGTTTTAAATTTATTAATTAATTAAATTTAAAAATTATTAATTATTTATAGTTTTTAATTTATAAATAACTTAAATTTTAATTTAATTTTACTTAATATTTAATTAATTGATTTTATTATCTTATTTTAAATTAATTTTTTTTTAATTTGTCAAATTAATCTGTTAAAATTATGTTGTTTTTAATTTGTTTTTAAATTTATTAATTAAATTAAATTTTTAAAACAAAATTAAAATTTATTTAATCCATGTATTAATAAATTGATGAAAATCAAGTCGACCTCTCCAAACCAAGATTATCTATCCATCCTTCTATTAATAGGTTCTCATTTTCTTGACTCTCTCTTCTCAAAATGCAGATCTCATTACCCTGATGATGGACTCACCTAGCTAGTCCGAAACGTCGGTTTCAAAATTGCTCACAGGTCTTTCCATTAGTTAAATACTCTACTAGCCTGTATGGAATCTCTATTCAATACTATAATCTAGACTTTCATCAAGCGAAGAGGAAGAATGAGGTGAAGAAATAAGCAAAGAAGGTGAGGGTTCAACTTTAGGATCAACATGAGGTTGATGTTGTTCAAGTGGAGGAGAACTTGGTTGAAAAGAAATTTGGACACTTGGAATCATCGAGGCCGAAAATAACCAAACTGGCAAATCAATGGTCAATCTAGGAAGGGACAACGTTGCTATATAGGGAGCATCGGTATTTCCAAAAGAAGGAAAAGAACTAGGATTCCCATCAAATGGGTTTCCTTGACTGGTAGACTCATGGAATGTTGCCATCAATATCAACGAAGATCTACTAAGGAGTATTTCCACAGGAAGGATGTTGTTCTGTGGTCAATTAGTCGACTTTAGAAATTAGCAAAAATAAAATAAAAGAGGGGTAAGCTAAGCAAGAGGGTTTACCAAGTATTTGTGAACCGCTATATACACCTTAGCTAAAACCAAGGACTTAACATACGACGACCAATCTCTTTGAATGCTGTGTTTGGTGTATCATGTTTACAAGGCGGATGACTCGGTTACTTGTGGCTAAAAGATAGAAACCTAGTGGGGTCTCCCAATATATACTCGATCGTATGGGGAGCAAAAGTCTGTGTTAGCATTGTCTAATGCATAACTGTTCGGTGAGAGCATTCCCATATAGTTGCCATACTGAAGTGCCTCCGATATACCCAAAAGTACTAGAGAACCTTCGATATACTTCTGTATTGGAATGAGATTTCCCTCCAAGATACAATTCAGGCAGTTAACGACAGTTTCTAGGTTTATAGACGACGAAACGCGTCTCTAGCCTAGACCTCTAGATATTTGTGTTAGGTTACAAATGCTCCTTAGGTTAATTGAGGTAAATTTTAAGTTTATCTTTAATTAGGTTTCAATTTTATGGCTCAATGATGTACGTGAATTCCTATGATGCAACTAAATGAGAAAAAATGAAAGCTAAACTAATGAGGGAAAAGAGACAATCAAACAATGCATCAATGAAGCAAAATGCATCAAAACATATCTCCCTAACTTTTTGAATGCAAGATGTAGGAATGAAAAATACTCTTTCACTTTCACTAATGAATGTAATGCCAAAATGCAATCTTATGTGAAACATAATCTCTTTCTTTCACTAAGATGCACTAATATTTTTGTTCTTTTTCTTTCACTTTGATTCAAAACGCAAACTAACCCATAAGCAAAGTAAAAATGGATTTCAAAACAACTAAAGTGAAAATTTCATTCACTTTGGTTTCGAATAAAATAAAACGTTTCAAAAATACGTAAATGAAGAGATCCTTTCACTTTTGTTTTCGAAACAACGAAATCAAAACAAACATATACTTTCAGTTTCACCAAAGCAAACAATTGTAATATACGTTTGACAATGGAGCAAAAGTAGTTTTCGAAGTACAAATATGATACAATACTAATGAAAACAACTTCATGAATATGAACTTAAAGCAACTTGAAGATGGTGTCCCAATCACAGTAAAACTCCTAAATGGAGACAATCGATCTCACAAAGACAAGCCAAATGATGAGTGAAGGGTAACCTAGAACTAGAAACCCTAGAAGACAATCTAACTTCAATCACACACCAACAGAAGCAAAGAGACAATTACAACCATTAAAGGACAACAATCAAGGCAAACAAAATGAGATCACATTGGAAAAACACTCACAGAGGTCGAGACACACTAAAAATGAGGAGAAACCTTAAATTTTTTCTAGCCTTTGGGATCAGCACCCCTGTGAAAGGCAAAGTAGCATTGAAAGTCAAAGTAGTGCTGAAAGTCAAAGCAGCATAACTGTTAATCCAAAATCAGCGTTGGCAACGCTTCTGTAAAACAAAAAACGTGCTTGGCGAGGAAAATAATGAAAAAACAAAAAGATTCAAAATCGTACCAGAATCAACACTCTCAAGCAAAAACTAGTGTCTATATAAGCCTACAGTGATGCACACAAGACGAAAAATCGATGGTTGGTCAAACTCATCAGAGGATTATATCGAAGAAATGGATGGAGAGGTTATAGCTTCCCTAGTGGAGTCGCCATTTTTCTAAGTAGGTAAATCCTCTCTGCAGATAGAGACGATCCCTCTAACCCAATGAGTGGGTTTAGCAACAAATGAGACAATCTACAAGACACTTTCCTAGATTACAAACGAAATAAGAGAAGATGAAGGAGACTTACCTCGCTTTGATGCTATAATGCACTCCTTTGTTGAAGATCTTGATCACTTGCTCCACAGGCTTAGTCCTTGCTGCTCATAGCGTTTGAATACTTGCACCAGAGGCCAAACACACGACAAAGCATAAAAGTACAACAAGCATAATCAAATGTAATCCACTTAACTAATCAAGGAGGATTAATATAAATGAAGCATTGACAGAAGCATTTATGGAAAGTGAACTAGCAGTTGTATATAATAATAAACAAAAGAGGAAGCATACAACCCATGCCTTGATGTTAGTAGCCCTCTTTTAGGGAATGTCTAATTCCAAGCTTAAGCTCTCCAAGCACTCCTTCTCCAAGCCAAAGTGAATAGCATGTAGGCACTATCTCAGTATAAGGGTGCAGATAATTAGAGACCAACCATTTGGGAATGGAAGGGGATGAATTTATAGGCAGGGAGAGGGAGTTGAGGTCTCACCAAAGTTAGGGGAAAGTCCTCATGTCAAGGAGGAAGCTCGTAGGGATAAGATCAAAGGGTAACATTGGGAGAATTCGACCACATCCACAACGAACATCATCCAGCTTGTCGTTCTGGAAGCCTCTAGTTCACAAAGCTTCTCCTCCACTTTGGGAAAACTTTTTGTTATGGTTCAGCGTGAGGATCCAGGAAAAAGTTGCGTGAGGCTCATATGGTGCAACCTGCTATCAACACGAAAGGACAATGTCACAGGCACGCTGACCCATAAATTAGGGTTTTGAGCTCATTTTTCTCAGGAAAGGCTCAAGACAACTTTTCATTAGTTCTTTAGGAAGGATCTAGACTGCATATCAGGATGGGTACACTGCAAAATTATCAAGGTTTTGGCACTCTAGGTATGACACAAGGAAGTGTAAGAGGTGTGAAAAAATATTGTGTAACAGGAATGTTGGACACCTAATCCACTATGGGTTATGGTGAGGAAGTTGAACAATCAAAGGGAGTCCAAGAGACCTTGGAAGATGAATCCAAGGGTCACTTTAATGTATTATAAATGTATATCATGTGAATAATATGTGCATTCAATGCTTATCCTTCATATTCTATCTTCGCCATTGTTCTATTTAATAGAAAGGATGTAAGGGTTTAGCAATAGATTCAAGAGGTTCTTTTGTGGAGCCATGTACTCTATAGAATAACTCACGTCTCCTCTTAGATTTCTCCTACAAACATAACATTGGAACTTAACAAGCTTTATTCATCAACAATCAAGAGAATGTGTAAATATGAATGTCTATATGTCAATAACTATCAAGAAAAAGAGAAGTGTTGGTCCTCTATATTAACATTAAGAGATATCATTACTTTTGAAACAACATCATAGCAAGGGACTTTAGTGGGACCTTAAGAAATAAGGAAAAGCATGGAAGGAGCATAAGCATGGATCTCTTTCGTGAAAAAAATAAAATGGAAGATATTGTATCTGAAAGGGACATGTAGATGTAATAACCATCAAAAGTAAGTATATGTGATCAAACAAGCATCTTGGTCCTATTCATATTGTAGCCAAACATGATTAGTTTTGCATGCATAGTGAGCTTCTATTACACGATAAAACCATTTCCTTTGAAATAATTCCTTGGGTTACTTTAAACCACCAATTGATTACATTGCATATTTTGGATCCCTTTGGACCTCTACTACTCCAATTTAATCCTTTCTAGCTTAAATATTCAATGGTGATAGAAGTAATCTTGAAAGAGTGGAAAAATGGGTAGTTGGCTTACGAGTCTATATCTAGGAGAAAAAATTAAAAGTTGTAAAAATTACTCACTAGTTGGAATCTCTGCAGTTCTGAATGGAAGAATAAGAAATAAGCAACGACCAACAAGCAACTAAAAGCATGATATTTCAAAGGTTTCCAATGATGCTCAAATTAGATGATGGAACACGGAAGTTGAACTCTTGCAATTTATGGGTGAAATCATGGTACAAAAAGACCTCTTTCTTTTATAAATAAGCAAAAGTCAACCCATCAAAAACATCAAGGAAATTTATCTTAAAGATGGAACATGTAACAACCTTGGTGAAAATTCCATGTAATAAAAGTTAATAAAGGCAAAACAATAACCATGGTTATAGGACACTTATTCCAAGTCGAATATTGGGCAAGACATCCTAGTGTGGCTGTTCATTTGGTTTATTATGGTTAAGGAAATTGGCAAAGGCAATGACAAATGCTTTGGAAAGACAAAATGGCATTAATTGGTATTTTATTTATGAAAATAAAGGAAATTAGGAGAAAACGAAGGTGAAAAGTCACACGTTGCATGTGAGGATGAACATAAAGGAAAATAATGGAAAATGAGGTAAATAGAGGCCACATTAATAAAAAGGCTTATGAGGACCAGTTCATGGATTTTGGTTAGTTCAGTTTTGGAGCTCTCTCTCTATTATGTATCTCACACTCTTTGACACTTAGAGTTTTCTTGGAGCACTTTAGCATTTGATCAAGAAAAGTAAAGAAGGCAAGAGGAAGCAAAGATCAAGCAAGGAAGATCAGGATCTAGTAGCTACACTGAGATTATTTGCAGGTATTGATTTGCATGTGTGGTTTCCTTGCTAGATTTGACATGCATGGTTATGCATGTGTGTTATTGGTTCTCTTGTTGTCATTGGCATGGGTCTTGCCAAGTGTGACAGTGTTTTTCAGCCTAGACTTGCCATTTCCGGATAGCCATGGTGTAGTGGGTTCTTTTGTATGTGGTTGAGTTGGATTGTCGGGTGGACTCAAATTTGAGTAGGGTGTTCCCAGGATTAGTCAGAAGGCCTAGGAATCCTGAGGGGATACATGGTAATTCCTGAATGTGAAGACGTCGACTAAGCCTAGGATTCGCTTGAACGATAATGGTGGGATACATGGTAAAGTTCAATGGTGAGTACCCTTGAATGGGCCTAGGAATCTTAGGATGAGATACACAGTAAAGCCCAAAGGGTGGAGACCTCATAGGCCTAGGAATACCTTGACCGGTGATGGTGAGAGACACGGTAAATCTGATAGGTTGGGATGGACAAATTCCTCACAGTGCAAGGGAGAGATCTAGTGGCATCTATACTTGTTTTAGGCTTAGTGATCTAGTGAGGATTGCGGTAAAACATGGTATTGTATGTCTATTGTTTTTGGCCTAGTGATCCAGTGGGGACTGTGGTAAAGCCTGGTTCTATTGTTGAGGATGAGGTGCTGTAGCCTCAGGAAGCACTGGTTGATTTTGGTTATAAGTCCCACATTCATGCTTGGAATATGGAACAGGGGTGATTGGCTGAAGAGAGACTTGGCTCAACCAATCTATGGTTCGGTGGAACATGGTAGTCCCATACCGGGTTGGTTTTGCATTCACTAATAAGAGTTCCTTTCCTTGGTATTTTATGAGCAAATGTACTGGTTCATATGAGGCATTTATGGCAGATGTATCCTTGTTATTTATGTTGGTTATGAGCATGTTTTATGACAGTGATGATGTATGGCTCTCACCATGTTTTGATTTGTAAATGAATGTACAATGAATATAAGACCTAATATATGATAATGGAACTAATGTGATAAGGCATCAATTCTTCTTAGCGATTCTTAGATAAGTATGAGACCCCTATGCTAAGATTTGTTGTTATGACCTATAGAAGGGATATTTGTGACATGTTTGACGAAATGCATGTCGTGGTTGGTAGGGGTCCAACCAAGTCTTTATTCAAGTAATTACATTTGTATCATTGTTTCGATGTTAATTTTCATTCCTGAAAGTTTCATGGCGTCTGGGCAGTGGTCGAAGTCATAGCCCGTGAAAAGTGGCACAAAATCTGGGGTCCCAGGCTCAAAACTAGCTAAAAAAGATCCCAGTTGCTTGCATGCCCATGCTGTGAGAGTGACTGAAGGACCCCAGTCGCATGCATGCCCATGCTATGAGAGAGATTGGAGGGCCCGAGTCACATGCATGCCCATGCTGTGAGAGAAACTGGAGGACCCCAGTCGCATGCATGCCCATGTCATGGGAACAACTGAGGGTCTAGGAAGTGAAATGTCAGTTTTTCTTAGGGGCTAATCATCGGGATGGGATGGATGGCTCCTAGGGGTTCTGTGGTATGTGCAAAAGGTCAGATTGATTGTGTTGTGTTAGTTCCACTTCCTTAAGGTGACCTAGGAGGTTGAATGAAATAGTAGTAGCCTCTTGTCACATGTTTACCCCAACAGATTGATTAACTTAGGTAAATATGGGAGGAGGGTGTTATAGAGTGGTATCAGTGACAAGTTCACCTCTTGGACTAGATGGACAATGTGTGTTGGTCGTGCATTTATGTCAGTTTCATATTTGTTACTTATACTTTTGGTCTATTTGCTTGGTGCATATGCATGGTGTTGGTCATGGTTGCAGTGATGGCGCCATGTGAAAGTGGATGATGTGTTGTTGGATGTGTTTACCATAAGTATAGGTCGACTATTGACTAGTTATGAATGTCAATGTTTATATGTATCGTGTATGCATGTATGTCATCCATATGTTGATTATGCATACATTGATATGGGTGGAGTTGTCATGCATGAGGTCATGATGTATGGTTGATATGGTCATTCATTGATGGCTGAACTATGGTTATGATGGTATTTGTATGCTGTTATGATTATGTTTTTACTTGTATTGTGCTAATTTGGTTGATCTTGCAAATGAGGTAGCCTCCCCGAACTACATTGAGGTATGTTGATTATGTTTATATTTTGGTTAAGCTAACATGGTATGTTTGGCAGGAAAGAGAACAAAGATGACTAGCAAGATGGTAGACTATAGTTCACAAGACTCTCCCTATAGATCAGATGAGCAATATGGTGTTAGGCATTCTTCTAACTTAACAGACACATTGAGAAGCTTAAAGGAAGAATTAAGGAGTTAGAAGGCATATAATGATAGAATAATGCAGGCACAGGAGAAACAAGTAGAAGTCAATGCAGTAATCCTTCAGATTTTGTTAGACTTGCAGAGACAGGGACCACTTCGGATCAACCATGGACATGAGAATAGAACTAATGGGGCATATGGCAGTAGATATCATGGTGGGCACAGGTCACTTAAGGATGAAATGGTTAGAGATGGTGGGTTCTTGGATACTCTGGATCAGAGAGGTGATGGACACATGTACTCTTATAGTTCTGGGTTCGACAAGCATTATGATCATCATCTTTATCATCCTTATACTAGAAGTGATAGGGGATGTTTTCTGGATGGTTTAAGAAAGCTAAGGCACCTACCTATGATGGAGATTTGAAGAAGCCAGAGGATGTATAGGCTTTGTTACTTGGGATGAAGAAGTTCTTTGAGTAGCATAATTACACATATAATATGAAGGCCAAAGTAGTTAGTATTTAGCCTGAAAGTTAAAGCAGCCATCTAGTGGGAAGATGTGAAGTGGGTCAGAAACATCATGACAAATGAGTTGAGTTGCATGAATTCAAGAGACTCTTCATGAAGAAGTACTTGTCGGAGAGGTACTACAATAGCAAAGATAAGGAATTCTATGAGCTAAAAATGGGATCAATGACAGATGAGGAGTATACGACTAAGTTCCCAGAGCTATTGAGGTATGTACCATATCTTAAAGATGAAAAGGATAAATTTCAAAGATTTGTTAATGGATTTACATTAGCATTTAAGTATCAAATTGAGTATTATGAGCCTCAGTCATTGGAGGAAGCTATTGGGAAATTGAAGCACTGTTATGAGCAGTCAAAACGTAAGACATAATCTCAGCAAGGTTGGAAAGGGAAAGACAAAGCTAAAGGTAAATGACAACTAAAAAGAACAAGGCCTCATAATGCAGAAGAGAAAGATAATATTGCACCATACAGGAAGTTCAACATAGCTAGACAGGGACATGGGTCACAACAACAGAATAAAGGTGATGGTAACAGATGGTTTTAGTGTTGGATATGTGGTAAAAAGAGAATCTCAAGAGAGATTGTCTGCAGTATTAGGGTGGTAGGTCTTAGATTTACAGTGCATAGGAAGCACAGGCTGTTGGGGATGTTGGGCAAAGCATTCCTCGTATCTATGTAGCATTGGATAATAGGCAAGTAGATAATCAAGCATCTATCATTGAGATGGACGGTAAACTTTGTGATCAAGTTGTTTCTATTTTGATTGACCTTGGATCTAATTATAGTTATATTAGTCTTGAATTGGTGGATAAGTGTGGTTTGAATAAAGAAGTGCATGCATAATATTGGTTAGTATAGTTGGATACAGGTATAAAGAAGAGAATTCATCATTGGGCAGGAGATTATGCATTTGAACTCAATGGTACGCCTACATCAACACATTTGAATGTATTGTCGTTGGGATCATACAATATGTTGTTGGGTGTGGACTAGTTGTATCTACATAGGACCAAGGTGGATTCTTATGACAAATCCATTGAATGCTTGGATGACAATGGAGAGCAAGGAATCTTACCGGGTAAGGAGAAGGTAACATCAGTTAGGATGGTGACAACTATGTAGGCAAAGCGCAGTCAAAAAAAAGGGTGTGTATTATTTGTAGTACATATTTCTAGTTACAAAGGTAAGTATGATGAGGATGTAAAGGTATTAAGCAGGTACCCAGTTTTACAACAGTTTCAGGATGTGTTTCCAGCAGAGATTTTAGATTTTCTGCCTCACAGAGAAGTGGGCTTTTTTTATTGAGTTGGTACCATGGGCAACACCAACATAAAATGCACCTTACAAGATGAACACTCTAGAGTTAGTAGAGTTGAAGTTGCAGTTGAAGGAAATGATTGACAAGGGATACATTATGCCAAGTGTATCACCTTGGGGTGCACTGATATTGTTTGTGAAGAAGAAGGATGGTAGTCTCATGTTATGCATTGATTAAAAACAATTGATTAAGGTGACCATCAAGAACAGGTATTCATTGCCAAGGATTGATGAGTTGTTCGATTAGTTGAAGAGAGCAACAATATTCTCAAAGATTGACTTGAGATCCGGATATCATCAAGTACACACTAAAGAAGAGGACATTTACAAGGCAACTTTCTAGACCAATTATGGGCATTATGAGTTTGTTGCAGTTCCATTTGGTTTGATTAATGCTTCAACTACTTTTATGTGCTTGATTAATAGTGTGTTGTGTCCTTATTTGGACAAGTTTGTTATTGTATTCATTGATGACATTTTGATATATTCTAAAGACGAGGAAGAAAATGTCGAGCATTTAGCAGCTGTATTGAGATTGTTGAGAGAGAATTAGTGGTATGCTAAGCTTAGTAATTGTAGTTTCTTTCAGACAGAGGTGCATTACTTGGGACATGTTGTTGCCAAGGAAGGCATAACAGTGGATCTAGAGAAGATAAGGGCTATCATGGAGTGGGCAACTCCTAGAAATTTGGAAGAGGTAAGATCATTTATGGGGTTAGCAAGTTATTATCGGAGGTTCATCAGGAACTTCTTCCGGATTGTATATCCTATTACGTCACTGCAGAGGCAAGGTAAGAAATTTGAATGGACAGAGGAATATGCAACAAGTTTGAGCAGTTAAAGCAGTTATTAAAAAATGCTTCAGTGCTAAATATTGTAGACCTGGACAAAGAGTTTGTAGTATGTACAAAAGCTTGCAAGAGAGGACTTGGTGGATTCCTTATGCAGGAGGGATAGGTAGTGTGCTACAAGTCACATAAATTGAATGAGCACGAGGAGAACTATCTAACTCATGATCTTGAGTTAGCAATGAACATTCATGTGTAGAAGATGTGGAGGCACTATCTTCTTGGAAGGAGGTTTATATTGATGAGTGATCACAATCGGTTGAGATACTTGTTTGACGAACCGAATATGAACGCTAGGAAAGCTAGATGGTTGGCCACGATTAATGAGTTTGAATTTGACATCAAGTACATCAAGGGTAAAGAGAACAAGGTTGCAGCTGCTCTTAGCAAGTGGGTATAAGTCACATTGCCACTATGAGTACTAATGGGACAGATCTACAGGATCAGATGTCACAGGCAGGTCAGTAGGATAACAGGTACATGGAACTCAGGCACAAGTTATAATAGTGTTATGAAACCAGCTCACAAAAAGATAGAAAAGATAGATGAACACATTAGAAATAAGCCTCTTCGGGGGGGCAACCTCCTTTACATTACACAAATGAACAATTCTTAGATGATATAAATGACAAGACCTCCTTTCTATATATAGGAGTCTAAGGGGTCATAATATAATCAGAGCCGACATAACAATAATAATGTAAGGGCACAATAATAACACTAGTGGGCTTCTATGGGGTACATTAATAACAATATGAGGACTACATGGGCACAACAATATAATAAGGGGGTTGTACTAATAACAATAAGGGGTTACACTAGTAGTATAGGGACCTAACATGCCCCTCTCCTTCAAAGGGTGTTGTCCTCAATGCTTGAGTAGTTTTTGATGCTTATGTATAAATACTTGTCCTCCCATATGGAATATTTAGTGGGTAAGTTCTTCCACTTGATGAGATACTTTGAAATTGATCTATTTCGTAGCTGTCGATTTCTTGGTTTTGTGACTGCTTTAGGTTCCAATATGGTTTTTCCTTCCTCTTCAAGTTCTGGCAATATTGTTTGAATTGGGATATTCTCCAACTTTTGAATGAGTGGCCACACTTCTTTGTCCTTCTTCCATTCATCCCTTGCTTTGTTTATCCAATCTGGTTGGATAATAGAAATAACACAAAACAATGCTTCCACATCTTTATCCTTTCTTGAGAGCGCATCTGCAACAAAAATTTTCTTCCCTTTTCTGTAGATGATGTCAAAGTCATAACCCAACATATTTGTGACCCATTTTTTCTGTTCTTCTTAAAAAGTATTTAAGACTATCATGATCCATTTTTACCTTGAAGTGTCTTCCCATTGGGTAATGTCGCCATTTCTTAAGTGAATGTAGTATTGCCAACATTTCCTTCTCATAAATAGCTTGCTTGAGATGTAGCCGTGAAAATACCAAATCACCTACATCAAAACTTTTTTCACTGTGATGTTGATCTACCTGTTGTTTCATTCGATTATGCACCAAAGTGGAGTTATCCTTTAAAAGTTGGAGAACTTGTTGTTGATGCTCAATGTGAGCTTTCACTACTTGAACTTTTTTCTTCTTGATATGTCCTTCTACCTTGAGAGTTTGAGGAGTGGTAATTTCTTCCAATGCTTTACAAGATATGGTCAGATTCATTTCTTGATGCTCGATGTGATCATTCAATTCTTGAACAGTTTTCTTCTTGATATGTCCTTCTATCTTGATAGTTTGAGGAGTGGTAATTCCGGCCAATGCATTAAAAGATATGGTTGGATTTATTTCTTCTTTCTTGATGTGATCTTTCACTTCTTGAACCTTTTTCTTCTTGATATGTCCTTCTATCTTGAGAGTTTGAGAGTGGTAATCTTGCCAATGCTTTACAAGATGTGTTAGATTCTATTCTTCTTTCTCTGGGGTTGGGTCCTGGCGTATTTCTCTTCTTTTGATGTTTTTGATCTTTTCTTTTTTCCTTTCTACTCTTGTAAACTTAATTTCTTCTCAGCATACTTATGACCTTTAGTGCATTTGCTATCACAATTGTAACAAAGCCATTTTTCTCTTTTTTCTTCCAATTGTTGTGGTGTAAGCCTTGTAGGTTGTGGAAGGCTAGGAGAAGAAACACTTCCATAATCATAGCCATGAGTGGTGGGGTTCCTTGTTTTCATAATTTTGCTTTCAATTTTTCTTGCCCACATGAATGCCTTCTCCAATGAATTAGGTTCCCAAAGACGAACCTCATGTTGAATGTTATCCTTTAAAGTACCTATGTAGACATCAATCCTTTGCTTCTCTGGAATATCATTTACCCTTATATTCTGTTTTTGAAAGTACTCAATGTGCTCTGCCATTGAACACCTTTGTTTGAGATTTATCAATTGGCTAAAGAAGGTGTTTCTCTTTGTATCCTCATAATGTGCTACCATTTCCTCCATGAAAATTGACCACGTAACAAGTTGTTTACGAGAAGAAAGCCCTTTATACCATAAAAATTGATCCGGTTCTAAATATGAAGATGCAATACGTACCTTTTGTAATAGTTGCACCTCATGTAGATCAAAATATTGCTCCATCTGTCGTATCCAATTTACCGGATCCTTGCCATCAAACTTCCTCATATCACCTTTTCTTGATTTTAGGAGCTCGATCTTGAAATGACTATAAATCTGTAATTTCGGCTCTTCCAGTTCTAAAATTGCGACCTGAAGTAGCCCTCTGTGTCCTCTTTCCAATGCCACCAATCTGATCAAAATTGGATTCTCCAAGAAAGAGTTATCCACAATCTCCTAAGATGACCTGATTATATACCTTTTTAGAAGAACAAACTTGTATGAAGTGCCACATGTCACTGTGTTGACCTTTGGATCTGAAAAATATACAAAAAAAAATACAGTCTGTTCGCTTGTAAAAACCCTAAATTCCGCAGATTATATCTCTGAAATTATAGCGAGACAAGATTTGAAATTCGGACGCGAGCTTCAGTGTGATTTCGGCTCAAATGGGTTTTTTTGTTAGCTTCTGAAACGTCATAGAATTTTTTTATAGCGAAAATGCCACGATTACTTGTTTGGAGCAGCGAAACCCTAGAATCCAAAGCTCTGATACCAAATGTTATGAAACCAGCTCACAAAAAGATAGAAAAGATAGATGAACACCTTAGAAATAAGCCTCTTTGAGGGGGAAACCTCCTTTACATTACACAAATTAACAATTCTTAGATGACACAAATGACAAGACCTCCTTTCTATATATAGGAGTCTAAGGGGTCATAATATAATCAGAGCTGACAAAACAATAATAATGTAAGGGCATAATAATAACAATAGTGGGCTTCTATGGGACACATTAATAATAATATGGGGACTACGGGCACACAACAATATAATAAGGGGGTTGTACTAATAACAATAAGGGGTTACACTAGTAGTATAGGGACCTAACAAATAGAGTATAGGTACAACTACAGGTAGCGGTATAGGTGTAGAGAATGTGGACTATCATCTCTTAACAGATGGCTTGATCAAATTTAGGGACAGGATATATGTTCTAGATAACAATGATCTCAAGAAGATTATCTTGCGGGAGTTTCATGCAAAATTGTATTCAGGTCACCCAAGCTACCAAAAGGCATTGACAATAGTAAATAAGTTTTACCATTGACCGAATCCGAGGAAGGATGTGACAGATTCTATGGCTAGATGTTTGGACTTTCAGCAAGTAAAGGTAGAGTGTAGGCATCCAGGTGTATTACTACATTTGATTTTGATTCCAGAGTGGAAATGGGAGGTCATTTCCGTGGATTTCATTATAGGTTTGCCGAGGACATCTAGACAACATGATTCCATCATGGTTGTGGTGGACAGGTTGACAAAACTAGCGCGTTTCATTCCAATGAAGTCCACTTATTTAGCTAGTGATGTAGCACACGTATTCTTCAGCTCTGGTCATATTACATGGTGTTCCAAAGAGGATTGTGGAAGACAGGGATACTAAGTTCACTTGCAAGTTTTGGAAGGAGTTGTTTGCAAGTTTAGGGATAAAGTTGGCCTTCATTTCAACTTCTCATCCACAAATAGGTGGACAAACAGAGAGGGTCAACATGATATTGGAGGATATGTTGAGGATGTATGTGATGCACCAATGAAGGAGATGGGAGGAGTACCTTCCGTTGGTTGAGTTCACTTATAATAATGGTTACCAGGAGTCTTTGAGGACGAGTCCATTTGAGGAACTCTATGGGTGGAGTTACAATACTCCCATCAGTTGGAATGATCCAGTGAATAGGGTGTTAATTGTACCATATATGTTGGCAGAGACGGAACAAGAAATGTTGGTAATAAAGAAGAATACGAAGACACCATAGGACAAACAAAAGATCTATGTAGATCAGAATAGTTTGTTTAAGGAGTTTCAGGTTGGAGAACAGGAGTACTTACGCTTCAAGCCCAAGAAAAGCTCCTTGTGGATTGGGTCATGTGCCAAGCTAGCACCTTGGTTTTTTGGACCTTTCAAGATACTTGAAAGGATCAGACTAGTAGCCTATCGAATTGCACTGCATTTGATAATGAAATTCCATGATGTTTTCCATGTGTCATTGCATAAGAATTATGTTAAATATGTTGATGATGTGATTGATTGGTTTGCATTGCAGGTGGAGCCAAAAGGGTATTTCTAGTTGGAATCACAGTGATATTGCAAAGAAAGACACTCATGCTCCAGAACCAAGCAATAGAGTAGGTTAAAGTGCAGTGGAAGCACTTTGGGCCCTATGAAGCTACATGGGAGATGGTTGATCAGATGTAGGCTATGTGTATGTATATGGATGTAAACACTGCCATGAGTTGGGTTATAAATCTCCAATAAGCGGTATGGGTGTCATGACATTATGGTTATCATGTAGTTATGTTGTCATGTTGGTTTGCTTCTAAGTAGGTTGATCATTGTAAATACTGCATTGATCTAAGTTATAAAGCTCCGTAGCCAGTATTTTTTGCTTTCAGTAGTATTGTTGGTTGTAGGTGTCATTGAACACCAAGGATGGTGTTCCCCCAAGGGGAAGGGTTTTGTAGCAACCCTGGTGAAAATTCCATGTAATAAAAGTTAATAAAGGAAAAATAATAACCACGGTTATGGGACACTTATTCCAAGCTGAATGTTGGGAAAGGCATCCTAGTGTGGGTGTTCATTTGGTTTATTATGGCTAAGGAAATTGGAAAAGGCAATGGCAAAGGCTTTGGAAAGGAAAAATGGCATGAATTTGTATTTTATTTATGAAAATAAAGGAAATTAGGAGTAAAGGAAGGTGAAAGGTCACAGGTTGCATGTGAGGACGAAAATGAAGGAAAATAATGGAAAATGAAGAAAATAGAGGCCACATTAATAAAAAGGCTTCTGAGGATTAGTTCATGGCTTTTGGTGAGTTCAGTTTTGGAGCTCTCTCTCGCACTCTTGTACACCTAGAGTTTTCCCGGATCACTTTAGCATTGGATCAAGAAAAGTAAATAAGGAATGAGGACGCAAAGATCAAACAAGGAAGAGCATGATCTAGCAGCTACAATAAGATTATTTGCAGGTATCGATTTGCATGTGTTATTTTCTTGCTAGATTTGGCATGCACAGTTATGCATGTGAGTTCATGGTTCTCTTGTTGTCATTGGCATGGGTTTTTCAGGTGTGATAGTGTTTTTTCATCCTAGCCTTTCCATTTCCGGATAGCCATGGTGTAATGGGTTCCTTTTTATGTGGTTGAGTTGGATTGCCGAATTGAATCGAAGCTAAGTGGGGTGGTCATAGGATTATTCACAAGGCCTGGGAATCCCGGGATGGGATACACGGTAATACCTGAATGGGGACACTTCGATTGAGCATAATAATCCCTTGATCGGTAATAGCGAGATACATGGTAAAGCTCAGTGGTGAGTACCCTTGATTGGGCATAGGAACCTTGGGATGTGATATATGGTAAAGCCTAGAGGGTGGAGACCTTGTAGACCTAGGAATCGCTTGACCGATAATGGCAGGATACATGGTAAAGTCGAGAGATTGGGACGAAAATATTCCTCACGGTGTAGGTGGAAAGATTTGGTGGCATCCATGCTTGTTTTTGGCCTAGTGATCCACTGAGGATTGTGGTAAAGCCTGGTATTGTATCTCTATTGTTTTTGGCCTAGTGATTTGGTGGGGATTGTGGTAAAGCTTGGTTCTATTGTTGAGGGTGAGGTGTTGTAGCCTCGAGAAGCCCTGGTTGATTTTGTTATAAGTCCCACATTCATGCTTGGAATATGGCACAGGGGTGATTGGCTGAAGAGAGACTTGGCTCAACCAATCTATGGTTGGATGGAATGTGGTAGTCCCATACCGGGTTGGTTTTTGAATTAACTAACAAGATTTCCTTTCCTTGGTATTTTATGAGAAAATGTACTGGTTCATATGAGGCATTTATGGCGGACGTATCCTTGTTATTTCTGTTGTTTATATGTTGGTTATGAGTATGTTTTATGACGGTGATGATGTATGTCTCTCATCATGTTTTGATTTATAAATGAATGTATAATGAATATATTACCCAAAGGATTATAATACAACTAATGTGATAAGGCATTAATTCTTCTTAGCGATTCTTAGATAAGTATGAGACCTATATGCTCAGATATGTTGTTATGACTTGTAGAATGCATATTTGTGACATGTTTGACGAAATGCCTATCATGGCTAGTAGGGGTCCAACCAAGTATTTATTCAAGTAATTGCATTTGTATAATTGTTTTGATGTTACTTTTCATTCCTAAAAGTTTCATGGAGTTTTGGGCAGTGGCCCTAGTCTTGGCCATGAAAAGGTGGCATAGAATACGGGGTAGCAGGCTCAGAACTAGCTGAAAAAGACCCCAATCGCTTACATGCCCATGCTGTGAGAGTGAAGGAGGGCCCCAGTCACATGCATTCCCATGTCATGGGAGCAACTGAGGCTCTAGGTAGTGAAATGTCAGTTTGTCTCAGGGGCTAGTCACTTGGATGGGATGGATGGCTCCTAGGGGTTATGTGGTATGTGCATAAGGTCAGATTGGTTGCGTTGTGTCATTTCCAATTCCTTAAGGTGATATAGGAGTTTGAATAAGATTGTAGTGGCCTCTCATCACACTTTCACCCCAATATACCGGTTAACTTGGTTAAATGTGGGAGGAGGGTGTTAAAGAACACGAATAAACATTTTGAAGAAAATAATGGAAATGACCAAGACAAATTACAAGGTTTGTACTACAAACAAGAAGGGTTTGACACACTCATCATTGCCTCTTTGTTGTAGAATATTCCCTCTATCATCTCTCAATCATAAATTAGTGAATTAAAAAAGCAATTGAAAATTCATAAATTATCGACACAATTTGGGAATTGGCCCCTAACAAGGCCCTAAGTTGAAACAAATTTATTATTCATTTCTTTAGAGCTTGTTTGAACATAATCAATGCGTGTTTTAAAAGGATGTTGCAATATTTCCAAGAGTCACATAGACTTGGTAATAATACAACTTCCTCCTTTTTTGCTCTCATTCCTAAGGAGTTTGACTTTTCTTACTTTTCTGGGTTCTGCCCAATATCTCTCTACAACTCCACCTACAAGATATTCTCAAAATTAATAGACAACAAATCAAAAATGACTCTTTTCAAGATAAGTTGTGACAATCAAGGAGGTTTTATGCAAAAGTATCATATTTTTTATAATATCATTATGATCTAAGAAGACATATACACAAGTCACGAAAACAAAGATAAAGGCATCATCATGGAAGTAGACATGGCCAATATCTTTGATTAGGTGAGAAATTATTTTATATTTTATGTCTTATATAAGTTTGGATTTTGTCTTTCTTTCCTCAAATGGGTTTCAACTTGTATTGGTGGGCCATGAATTGCTCCCTTGGTGAATGAGAGATCCACTACTTTCTTTATGGGAAGTAGGGGGTCGAACCAAGGTTATCCTCTTTATTCCCTCCTATACATCAATATGGTAGAGTCCCTTAGTAGAAAATTGTAGGCAAAATGATTGTTAGGGAGTCTTCCAGCTATCAAAAGTATTAAAGGATTGAAAGGATTGACATGATTGAATCTTTCTTAGTTTCTAGAGGATATTATTCTTTTAGGGGGAGCTTCCGCTATTATAGTTGAGAGATTTAAATTTGTCATGCATCTCTTCACAAATTCATAAAGGGGTACGATTAAAAAAAATAAAATTCATATTTTCGGTTGGAATGTAAACACCTACTTACTTCATGCCATATCTAGAATTCTCAAGTTTCCGTTTGAGGAATCTTGGACCATGTTCCGTATTTGGAAATGATCATGCCATTAAGAAATCAAGTTACCCAAGCATGCCATAATGGTAATGGAAAAATTAAATCCAAGTTCTAGCAACAAGGATCTCAATGGATGAATTAGACAAGGGATTTAGTGCTAATTAAATTGACTCTTACAACACTATCAATCTTTCAATGTTCAACCATGTTAACTCATGTGGGAATGATGCAACAAGTATTGAAAAAAAATTAAAATTCCTATGGATAGTGGAGAAGTCAAATAGGAAAAAAGTTATTTTGATAAAATGGAAAATAAAGGAAAAGGCAATTTGGGGATTAAGGGTCCCACTCTCGTGAACTTAGTTATTGGAGCTAAAATCATATGGAGGATGATTTCAAGCAATACAGAGTGGTGGAAAAAAGCTATCTTCAAGAAATACTTTAAAAGGAATCAAAAGAGATGCATAGATGCCCCCTTGAAAAAGTACAAAAGGTTCACATATCTCAAAGCTTCTTAAAGTTGTAGCCCCTGTTGTCAAATCCAAAGTTACTTGGATCCCAAGTAATGGTAAATCATTTTAGATGTAGAAGGATGGTATTATGTGAAATTAGCCATTAAAGAAAAAATGACGCCCTTATCGCCTTGAAAGCATGGATGGACAACTAAAATGCTTCCATTCTATGGGATATCTTAGCCCGATCTAGTGGGACAGAGCATTAGATAGGATGGTTAATAGGAGATCCTCTTCCACAATTAGAGTCATTTGCCCCTACACTTCTCATTTCTCTCAAATATTTTTTCTCCAATGGATTCTTCCATACATGATTGTAGAGGATGGGGGGTCACTAAGTATGGCGTCAAAGATAGGTATCTACATCAACTTCAATTATGTCCCCTCCATTTTTTCAGTGATTTGGAAATAGGTATGTCAATTAGAAAATTTGCCTAATATCAATATTTTTTGCTAGACAACTATCCATGGGAAACTCCTTACAACTAAGAATCTTCCAAAAAGAGGAATCTAGAGTCATTCTCAATGTATATTCTATCTTTTAAAGGAGGATACAAATTAACATCTCTTCTTTGCTTGTTCCTTCACTATCCTAATATGGCAATTAGTTTGTTTGGGTATGAACCAAAGTATGCACAAACTTAAATGTTGGAAATAAATGTTTACAAGTTGGAGCAATAAATATAAAGGGATCCATAAAAACAAATCCACTCTAAGAAGAGTGTGGATTACTCTTCGCAGATTCTTATGTTAAGAGATCTTGTTGGCTCACAATAAGGACATATTTAATCAAATGTTTAAAAGTTTAACCATAGGGTAGTAAAGGAAAAATGTGTGCTTGTAGAGTTTCTCAATTCTAAAGCCACGCTGAATTCTATTTCATAAAGGCTAGACCTGATTGAAAGTGAGTGTCTTCATCAATTTTCAATCTTAGTCTAAAGCTTCAATTTAATTATTTACAGTCCAAACTCCAATCAAGTTTGTATGGATACTCCTTAATTTTAGATCCAACAACCCCTTCTAAAGACTAATATTCTCTTCTTTGATTACATGTCTAAACGAAATCTAGGGGTGACAATTACAAGGGAGATTATCTTAGATATTAGATCTTGGAGGAATCTTGAAGTAAGATTTTCTTGGGCATTAGGAGAATCTACAAACAATCATGTTAAGGCTTATGCACATCTATAGGATCTTCACTTAGCAATTGACCTAGGTCTCAAAAGTTTGATTGTAATCAAGGACTCAAGCAAAATTATCAAATTGATGCTCATATAATCTCCATATTTTGACAATAGATAAATTCAATCATTGCTTGGTTTCAGAAAGAAGCCAACATTTTCCCAAAAAATGTTGTTTTTCCAAGTCCTTCATGAACATGATCACCATGTGAATGCTTTAGAAAATGAAGCCACTTCTTTAAACATGGGTGTGTTTAGGAGAAAATAATAGTCATCATCCTAATTAATTATTTAATCCATTGTCATTCACACAAAAGCATGTAATTATTCATCAATGCAACATATGCCATAATATTTCTTGCCCCATATTGCAAATGTGGTGTGTATATCTCAAAGGACCCATGGATCCTTTCATTGCATGACCAAACTAATTTTTAGCTTACTCATTGAACCCTCCAACAACTTTGATTAATTTTAAAGGAGATGACAATGTTGTTGGGTGCAAAGTTGTTTTATATGATTCTTACTTGGAAATATCTACAAACTATATTCGGTTGGATTTATGGCATTATTGCTCGAAGGGTATTGGTTCTAGTCTCATACTGTGGGTGGAATCTCTGATTCACTATCTATTGGGAACTTAATGTGTGTATGAAATCATCCCCAGGTTTACCCTGGGACTATTATTTCTGCCTTGTTAATTACATTGTTTATCTCCCTCAATGCTTAGGCTGGTATTTCCTCTTCTATTCTTTGAGGGACCATAATCAAGGGTGTGTTCTTTTCTGCTAAATTGGGCATTTTTAGTTTGGGTTCTACTCTCTTTAATTTGCATGAACTTGGTTATGTTGGTATGCAACTGGGGGTTGATTTGTAATTTATTGGTTTTGTATGGTTGGCTGTCTAGTGAGGTTTTTTTTTGTACTTTGGAAATGAGTTCTTTGTCTAGGGAATTCAAGGAATTGGTAACCTTGTTACACTCTACACTCTAACACGATGGATTATGGTGAAGCTCGCGAATTTAGGAGAAGACTTCCCAATCATAAAGAGTCCATACAATGCAATAGGACATCGATCTTCTCTGTGAGTTCCAAATTCCATGAGAACAAGCATCATGGTACTTCTCACATTTCCATAATCATGAATACTCTGGTGCAATAAAAGCAACAAATTAACTCCTCGAATGCAAGGGGCTAGGAAATTAGAGTCAACCTAAGTAAGGGGTCCTAGTCAATAGGTTCAAACTATATAATGTCCACAAATTTTCTCCACTTAGAGCTCTTGGAAGATGACACTATCCACCAAATGCTCATCTACTTGAACATGGGAAATCAAGAGTCCCATCCCACCAACTAGGAGTTGCAAGAGGATGATAGTCACCATGTTTTCTACTAAATTTATGTTTAAGGAAGTACTTAGAAATTTATGTATTTTTTTATGATTGTATACATGTAGTTTCCTATGGAGTTGGTTCGTAATTAAGGAATTTCCAGTCCTTGATTGGCCATGGGTTGTTTCTTCCGATCACATTGTTAGGTGGGCCTACTCTATTCAACTCTTCACATGGTTGTAAACCCTTGAGTTTGTGTGTTCTGCACAACTGTGGTTTTTGGTTTGTGGTGTTCCTCGAGGAAGTAGTCTCTCCCAGAGTTCTTATTATGTTGTTCCATTTTGAAGGGTTTCACTCTATTTTGGATTCCTATAATTGGTTGGTTTCTTATTCCTGGCCCTCTATTGGTTTGTTGCATATTGTGTTCCCGATGTTGCGTCAAGGGATGCATGATCATTGGGAAGTTGGTGGTCGTGGCCAGCAAAGTCAGTCATGTGTCCAATCATAAGCCTAGGAGGTGACGACTACTTTCTACTCAATGACTCTTCCAAGTACTATAGAGGATATTTATTAGCCTGAGAATCATGTTTCTCAAGACCGTCGAGCCTTTTCACATTGACAGTTATTAGGGGAGGTATCCCATTGGATTCTTGAACCTAGTCACACTAGGGAAAGAAGGAACCAATGCATGCATTCTTTAACTCTTCATTGGAAGATAAAGATTATGCTAGTAAGAGTTTTAAAGGAGAAGCATGAGGACAAGAATGACATCATTTATTTCTTGAATCATATTCAACATAATCAATGGAAACAATAGGATAACCTCGACAAAATGGAAGCTCATTTGGCTCACATTGAAATTCATGTCGAATGTGAATTTATAGCCTCAAAGCCTCTTGGTTTGAGTGCAAAGGATTTGGCTCATGCTACATCATCGAACACCTGATTTGGATTTCATATTCTAGCTTTTCATAACAATTTCCTTTTAGTTTTATGATATATTTTGATATATGTAGTCCCTTGTTATATTCATACTCTTTGAATTTTCATAATATTGACCAATAATCTGGTTTCCCATGTGGCAGAGTGAGGTTGGCATATTTTTGTCAACAACAATGTAGTCTGTTTTTTTGAAGGCAATACAATCAATTTACAAAAAAAGAAAGAGATTATATACATGCAATAATTGTTTTGGATATCTACGTGTTTTCTCTTCGACAAATGATAGAGCTAGACATTTTGTTTTGATATTCAAGCTAGCATTTTTTGTAATCCACATTGTTTAGCTATGATTACAACCCTTTTGATATAATTTCCCCCATTTTTGTTATAAAAAAATATCTAGTTTTAATAATTAATTTATTATTTTTATTAATTAAATTATTACTATTATTTTGTTTTTATTGTTATTTTGTGAATACTAGTTTTCTAATATTTTAATGTTGATGAAATTGATTATTGGTATGCATCTCTTTAATATCATAATAATCATGAGAGCAAAATCCATCTACATACAAACACAATGATAAATTTTTAAATTAAATCATAAAATAACAATGTTTCTTTTTTTTGGTGACTAAATGGTACACTACCACCCCACTGGAATGCTAACTTTGTATACAACATATTATGAAAATATCTACATATATAAGTAAAAACAAAATAATTTTATTAATGTCCAACTATTAATCTCAATCACGTCTAAGGGATTGCTAAGTACAATAGTGTGGAATACAAAGTGGGAGCAAAAAGTGTACTCCTATAAAAGCATATAAAAGAATGATAAAAAAGTATATAAATTGTGCGAGATAAACTTTGTAGTATAAGATCTAGATAAATTTTGTAGTATAAGATCTTGAAATAGAAAAGCAAAGAACCTAATAGCAAAATATCTATTTAGAGATTGGGAGATGAGGTCTCACCTCTGAGATACCCACCCAAAAGCTCCACATCCCAACAATTGAGGCCAAAGAGAATAAATTAAATGAATTTGATAGTAGAAGTTGATTGAACCATTGATAAATAAGTGGAACACTACCACCTGTGCGAGATCACAACTTTCTCAATAACATAGCATTAAAATGATCTACACATATAAGGAAATTAAATGTATTTTACATTATAATTCGATTGAACTATTGTGAGCTCTTTCTTCATGCCTACTCCATAAGAAAAGAATAAAAGAACATGAGTTCAATACAATAAAATTAAAATTTGCTAATTGTTAAAAAAATAAAATAAACATATAGGTTGAAAATTTGTCAATACACACCTATTCCTCTAAATCACTCTTGTCATCATTAGTATGGAATAATATAATATAATCCAATTGATTAAGGAATATAAAAGTTAAAGGACTAGATACACGAGTTACTATTAATTTAATCATATTTCTCATGATATCATGTATGTATTATTCATACTCTTGACCACTCCCTTCCTCGTGACACTATGAAAAATATATTGAATATGATTTTTTTTTTCAAATTTTGAAACCTCTCATTTACCTTTAAATTGTACATCGCCATTTTAGAAAATCTCTTATTTGTTTTCTCTTAAGATAGATATTCATATTTTTCTATCATCATCTTCGCATCTTGTGCTCAAACATTAATATAAATGTTATAGAACAAATAAGTATCATGAAAATTAGGAAGAGTGATTTTGGGGCCTAGGTTTTTTTTTAGCAATGAAGGCTACAATAGCTCCAATTTAATTATTGAATGCTCTCGTGTCTAATGCACATTAGGATACCAGGTCAAATCCCATGGACAACATCCCCATAGTCCTTAACGATAGTTGTTGCTTCATACAATATAGTATCAATGGGAATATTTCAAAGTCATGGCCATGCACAAACCATCTCTATTGCCCATAAAAGAAGGAGCTTACTAGATCGTCTAGTAAGGATATTGTGGATTGTTTTTGTAACTTCAAATTTTAAGCAAATTGAAAATTTGATATTTAAAACACGAAAATACAAGTAGCAACTTCAAATAGATGGAGGAACTTTCCGACTAGGATTTCTATAGTGCATGGTCAAGTTTATTACAATCAAAGGAGTGGAGATGGTGTGAACTAATTTGTAGATAGAGTTTTCGATGTTGGTTTTTGGTTAATGTAGGAGGATCATATTGACTTCTTAGAGGATCTAGTGGAAGGCTAATAGATCTCGTATAGTCCAATGAATATCTAATTTGGAGGTCTACCATATCCATAATTTTCATGCCATTACACCCATTTAAGGAAGAGATTATGATCATTATTGGATAAATGACAAAGGTCTTTCTACCACTTGCAACTAAGATACACAACTTTAAGAATCTAATTGTTCAAACAAGTTTCATGTGACATAATTACAAAGAGGTTCCTAAGGTTCACAATTGCAAAGATGTTTCTTGTAACATATCAACACCAAAGATAGGGTTAACTAGTCTCAAAATTCATTGATGACGTCATTATGTAAGTTAAATTTCCCTATTATAAACCATCTCCAAAAATGATAATAATAGATCTTGGCATTAGAACTCACCAATTCACACTAGTTAGCTTTCGAGATTTCGAATCAATTATAACTACCATTAAAAAATTGTTCCACGTGCATAAATTACAGGATGTTAACACCCGTAAACTAATGACATTCCAAATTATGACAAATATAGTTATTTAATTCATATATCAAATCCATATTTGAAGTTCACCAAATAGACTCAACTAAACAATTGCATGAAATCTAATGATCTAATGGATTATTCATTCTAAAGGATGATTGACAACCACTATAAAATTTAAAACATCATCTACAACATATATATAACTATTGTTAGATTCAGAGCAACTACTATAGGGGATCCATAGAACAATGATTTGTCACAATTATTATATATCTAATAATTTACCTAGATCTTTGAAATTACAATTGGGTATTTGAGTTTTTTAATGAGCGTGTCCATGCTAATGTAAGGTTTTCTTATACCAATTAACACTGACCCATAAAAACCACTACAAGTGTTTTGTCACAACCGTTATAGATCGAAGAAACCACCTAAATCTTTGAAATCACAATCTAGACACTTGTGATTTTTAATGAGTGTGTCCATATTAGTGTTAAGGTTTATGTACATCAAAATCCACATTGACAAATCATCAATTATAGTTGTTTTATAGAAATACCTCGATGGATATGTAGTAACTATACAAGTTTGACAAACTTATTATATCTTTTAAAGAACAATATTTGTATTTGATATTTTTGTTGCATGTAGGAGTTTCAATAAAAGGTTCCTTTTTTTATTAAAAATCACATTTACCCATATCAAATATTTTGAGTTATAGAGAAATCAAAATTTGTAGGCATATTGTAGCAAAACCTTGATGGATTCATAACAAATTCTATAAGTATAATAAACAGAGTATATCTTTTAAGATACAATATCTGTATTTGATATTTTTGGTGGATATGTCCATTCCAATACAAGGTCATTGCATACCAAAAATTACATTAGCTCATACTATAGTTTATAAGATACAACCAAATCATTTTATGCCTAAATTTATATGCATATCTAAAAAAACAAGAATATTGTTTGTCAAAACTGCATAAAAACTTCGAAATTGAACCGTTGAGAGGCAAGTAACTTACATCAAAGCAACCTTCCACTTCACTCAAAAAAGTGCACACTATAGACAAAAGTGTAATATAGTTCCATTCAAATCTATGAGGCAACTAAGGGAGCTCTATTAGGGTTAGGGTTTGATTATGTAGATTTTTTCTACAAACTTTGTTCATTGTCGCCAGTCAGTGTCATCCAACAAGGAGATGTTTAAAATTTGGATACCATCACTTCAACTGTATCTAATTTCCTTTATGAGTGCCCACATGACGAGGGGTGATGGCCCTCCCAAGTGTCTAAATTTAATTGTCAACTCAGGGTTCATACAAACTTTAGAGGGGTTGACATTATATGTGCAACAAGAACACTCTCTTCCTTTCGCAGAATTTTATGTAGGTCCAAAAATCGAGATCAAAATTGGTTGTACCAATTTAATTGTTTTATGTTACAAGAAATACTAAAATTGCAAGGAATGAAAGACAACAAGAAAACCTATGTTAACTGCAATGAAGGAAGGCAAACCATCTTAATTGTAATGAAATGAAAGCATACTTATTCTGTAGTTCAAGGGAAGCAAACACATTATTGAAGTAAAAGCTTGCAAACTATAAACCCTAAGAAAAATTTCTACAACAATCTTGGTAAAGGCATCTAATTGGTCTCTTTACTTATAAACTTCATTTTTATGATTCCAAGGGCATTGCAATACATCAAAGAAGGTAAACCATGAATTGGATGCAAATTTGAGCAAGTTTTGGAAGCAAGTTCCAAACTATTACATGAGTCCATGTTTTGCTACAAGAGATAGTCCAACGAACAGGAAAATATGCTAAATGCAAGAATGGGAAGCAAAGAAAACTAAGGAGAGGCCGTAAAATGATAAACCACATATGACCAATTCATCACATCAGCTGGAAAGACCAATCCAATCAAGGTACACAATTGTAGGTTTTCATGTAACTACAAAATAAGGGACTACACACACAATTAAACAATGAATTATGGATAACAAATATACAACAAGAAATAAACTAAACTCACAAACAATAATGTTATTTAAACAATGTAACTATTATCAAAATTATCATCTAATACTTGGATACATTTTAAGTAAATATTGTTCATAAACCATCTAAATAACCATGCATAAAAGTAATGTTCATAAATAAGTAGTAGAGATAAAAAAAAATACATAAACAATAATGGTACAAGAGGGATGTTGAGCACTTGGGGTGGGCCCTAACCCAAGGAAGCTCAAAACCCTCAAGGAAAATTCAAAATAAGAGGTGGAACCAAATATTATTGTCATTAACTGAAGAATTTATTGTACATGGCAAGAAGTTGAAAAACTTTAACTATAATCTTCTCCTAGTGCTCTAGGTTGTTATTCTCTCGCTTCTACTACTTCTACTGAGCTACTCAATCCCTCTATTTAAACAAATTTGGCAGGATCACCAAGTAACAATAGGAAGGAGTATTCATTATCCTCAACCAACAAAGTTAGAAGTCTTCTATAGTAGGGAGCAGGCCCCATGAATATATTTGGTTGGATCTTCTCGAAATATGTGCAAAATCCACTTAATATCCTACATAATAGTAATGTTAGCCACATAAATCATGAAAAATCTCTTTGTCCCTCCAAAGAACTCATTAAGATAGGAAAGTGTTATTAAGTGCAAAAAGGAAGGTTTATTGTAGCTTTTATGTGTCTAGGAGAGGTTAGATGAGCCTTATGCTTTACTTATTTGGGAGGCCCACCATAGCCCCCTACTAAAATTGTTGGTCACCCTCTGAGCAACTTACTCTTCCTCCCTCCTCTACTCTTTTGCATTCATTTCTTTGACAACATGTTTGACATTTCATGTTGAGCTCGAGGTGGTTGTGTCTACTAGGTGGAAACCTACATTCTCTTAAATAAACTGCCACTCAATGGACTCATCTTCCTTGCTATGATGTTCTTAGAGCCATAGCACCATGGGTGGATTGAATCTAAGCCCAATCCATTAGACTCCAAGTATCTGAGTAATCCTCTTATACAAAGGAGTTTTGGCAAGTGCAACATGTAATCCATTAAGAGAATGGTATTATCTATTTTTCATACTGTGAGGCAGTGTTTTCCATCTCCTTTAGCAGGCTTGTGAGCTCTCTTCTCTCAACAATATAAAAGTATCTTCAAAGTGGAGGATGGCCTCCACTTGCCTCTACTTGTAACTTTCTACTATTTTAGGATATTCTGCCAGGATTGCATGAGTGGAGGTGAGGATGGATGGACTTGGGTGTTCAGGTGTAACCCACAATAGCTCCTTCTGCTCCCCATCCATGGTCTTTTTAACTTCTTCAGCTCTAACCTCCTCATGCCTTAGGCAAGATACTAGGGCCATTAATTTTGCATCTTCCAAATGTGGGTTTGGGTCCCATATGTTAAATATGTAAGCACAAGTTTGCGAAGGTAAAATTCAACAACCTTGGCCTTTTATTCTATGTTTAATTGTAGGCAAAAGTCAATGAAGTCCCCAATCTCCTATAGAGAGATGGTCCCCATATGTGCAATCATGTTTATCTAGAATCAACACCATTGCTCCTTCAGGAATGATGGGTAGGCCTTTGAAGGTTGTTTGCAACTAATTGCCTCTAAAGATAGGTTGGCCATGGTGCCTAGAGTTGTTTCCAAGTTTGAAACTTGAGTGTCCCTTGCTTGTAACAATCCTTATGTATGTTGTAATAAGATTTTCAGTTGTTTGTTTTCTTTCTCTAGGTGCTCCCTCCTATTTACTTCATCCAACCTTAGGAGTCCCATTTCTTCTCTCATTCTCTTCATCTCATCCTCCATCTTATCAATATTAGCTAAGGATGGAGTTTTGGTATGGTGATTATGAAAATAGTTCGAAAATAGTGCAAGAGGTATTATTTGGGTCCACTTTGAATGTTGAATTTGATTTCATGGGTTAAATGTGCAGACTAAATTGTTTATTACTCTCTTCCTGTAGTACCTGTACACAAGTTAAGGTGAGACAAAAGCAATTTTTTTTTTTTCTTTATTTTTTTTTTCTTTTGACAAGGGCTACTGGTTGCGTCATGGAGGTTTCCTCAAGTTCCTCAAAGGAGGTTTTCTTTTGAGGTTATTTTTTCCCTTTTTATTAGTTAAGGAACGAATGGATTGAGAGCCTTGATGCTCTCAATTAGATTCAGTCTCTTGCTTATTGAATTGGTATACTCAACCCTGGAAGGGGGCTTCTTGTAGAATTTTAACTGTTACCCATTTACCGAGAATGGAACGCGTTCCTCATCAATAGCATTGATTTTGACTAAGCCCTATCATAACACTTTTCAACTAGATAAGGCCCCAACTATCTGGTCATGAGCTTACACTTGAATTATTTAAACCTAAAGTCATATAAGAGGGCCCAATCACCCTCTTGGAAGGATCTGATTTTGATTTTCTTGTCGTGCCAAACTTTTATTTGCATTTCAAATACTTAGGTGTGTAATAAGCCTATATTTTGTATTCATCTAGTGCATTCAATTGATGCAATATTTCATCATGTGCTTTAGTTAGATTAATATCAAGCTAGGCTACTATCCTTAAGGTGATACATTCAAATTCAATTGACAACAAAGATTTATTATCATAGACTAGCTCATAGGGGGTAAATCTAGTAGTGGCCTTCCAAGTGGTGTTGTAGGCCTAAGTGTCCTCAACAATTCTCTTTGCCCAACCCTTTTTGTTGTTGTTGATCACCTTAATTAGAGTGTTTTCTAATGTTTTGCTGGTAACCTCCACTTATCCATTTGCTTGAGGGTAATATGGAGTAGACCTCCAATGTTAGATGTGGTGTTGCTTCATTATTCCATAGATAAGATTGGAGGTGAATTGGGAGCCTTGGTCTGTCACCAATTCTCTTGGAAAATTGAACTTGTAGACATTGTTTTTCTCACTTCCTTTACTTCAACCCACTTGGTCAGGTAGTCTATGCAAACAATAATGTGATTCCTCTTCCTGGATGGGGGATCAATGGGACCATTAAAGTCCATGTCTCACTTCTCTTCCTTCTAAGTAGGTTTCCCCATCCTTTGGCATTCATCACAATGGGAAGTATTCCTCTAGGCATCCATGTGAAGAGTTGGCCAAAAGTATCATGTTTTCATGATTTTTTATGTTGTCCTCTTTGTATCAAAATGACCCCCATGGGGTCCATCATGGAAAGTTGAGAGGATGCCATAAAATTCATGTTCCCTCGCACATCTTCTCAAAATTTGATAAGTGCCTAATTTGATGAGGTTTCCCCCAATCGAAGTATAAGAGGAACTCTTTTTGACAATCTTACTTTTCTCCTTCGAAGATAGGTGAGGAGGGAATTGGCCAATGGCTAGGAACTTGGCTATGTCAGCTAACCATTGAGACAAGAGTGGTATGGAAAAGAGATGCTCGTTAGGGAGTTGGTTATCTACCACTTCTTAATCTACAGACAAGGTTAGTCTTGTTAGAAAATATGCAATAACATTATCCTTCCCAAGTTTTGCAACAATAGTCAAATCAAATTGTTGCAACAATAATAACCACCTAATTATGTAAACATTCACATCTAGTTTATTCGATTGTTGCATGGTTAGTGTGCATGAAGATTTGATAACCAATGATGTAATGTATGAATTTGTTTAAAGAATTTACAACGATAAGAAATTCCTTTTCAGTTACTATGTAGTTGAGCTCAGCTTTAGAGATATTTTTTGCTAATAAAATAAGTTGCATGGGGGAGTTTACCCTCGAGTTGTCCCAAAGCTACCCTAATTGCCTTATCTAATGTATTTGTATGGATATGGAAGGGCAAGATCCAATTCATACCTCTGAGGATAGGTGTTGTCGTCATATTTTCTTTAATTTCCTTAATTGCTTCTTGACATGAATATGTCCAAAAAAACTCGACATCTTTTGTGAGTAATGAAAATAAAGGAGAATAATTTTTGCTAAAATATTCGATGAACCTTCGATAATATCTAGCAAGGCTTGTAAAACTTTCAACATATTTTTGTTTTTAAGGAACAAAAACATTTTTTATGATGACTATTTTGTTAAGGTCCACTTGGATTTCTTTTGAAGAGATGAAATGCCCTATGACAATCCCCTCATCAAGAAAAAAAAATAAGGAATTTCTCATGGCTTAGGGAGAGGTTCATTTCTTTACACCTTTGCAAGACTTTGCTTATGTTTGAGAGATTGTCTTGGGAATCATCCCTATAGGGTGTAAAAGAATCCATGTAGATTTCCATCAAATCATGCACAAGATCATAGAATAGGTTCAACACAACCCTTTGGAAGGTAGTAGGGGCATTACACAGGCCAAATGGAACAAATCTATAAGAAAAAGTTCCCCATGGACATGTAAAGGCGGTATTGTCCTAATCCTCAAGTTTAATTTGGATTTGGCTGTAACCACTGAATCCATCCAAAAAGGAGAAGAACTTTTTCCCAAGTAGGACATCGAGAACTTGGTTAATGAAAGGCAAGGGAAAATGATCTTTCCTAGTGGCTTTGTTGAGTTCTTTGTAGTCAACACACATCCTCCATTTTCCATTTTTCTTATGGACAATGACTAGGGGAGACACCCATTCACTATCTGAGATTGGATAGATGAATCTTGCATCCAATAATTTGTGCAATTCATCTTTCACAATGTCTTTTAATGCAGGGTTCACTTGCCTTTTTTGCATGGAAAATGTATTTAAGATTTCAGTCTTCATATCCTATAACATGCCTCCTATCTCATTTTTAGTAACCAAGGAGGAGGAAGATGAACTTACCAAGATTTTGTTTGTTCTACCCCTTCTTCTGAATATTGTTTTAATATAATCATAACTAAGTTGATATATATCTCCATTGGCTAGTAGGTTTAGTGTCTCCATCGGTTCTTCCTTGACTCATCATAACAGGGCTAGCTTCAAGGATTCTAGATCTAGGGTGCAATTGTGCGCCCTCTTGTAACTTAACTGAAATGTTTCCTCAAAATCCTTTAGAGACTCATTTACTTCTTGGACCATTATGAATATCTCATCTCTAGTATCCCTGGCTCTATAATAATCCCCATACTTATTGTTGAAGGTTCAATGCATTTGTTTCCATGTTGTGATGTTGTATCCTTCTAAGCTCATGAACCATCAAAGTGCTGAATCCTTAAGAGTGGAAGGGAGCAATTTGATCTTATGCTCATCAGTTGTACAATCATAAGTCCTAAATACTACAAAAAAATCAAACATGTAAGTGTTAGGATCTTCTGAAATCAAGCCATAGAATTGTGGTAAGACAAATTGGACTAATGTTTTTAGCTTCTCCATCTATTTTTCTAACGAGAAATGTGAATATTCTTGGTTATCTATCTTCAACCATGGTATTGGTGGGATGTGAAGGTCTTTCTCATTGTACAAACTCCTCAAAGACCCTTGCTTGCTCACCAAAAACGACCTTAAGGGTCATGTGGATAGGTTAGGAGGCTCATAGTTAGTTGAAAGGGGTTGGCTGTAAGTGGAAGTGTGGGTTTTTGATAAGAATTTTCCTATTTTGGCCCTAACTCTTTGAGGCATAAAATAAATATTTTTTTGTTTAAATGTTTTTTTTAAAGGAAAACGTTAATATGTTTATTTTATTATTTATTTAGTATTTTATTATTTTATTATTTTATTTTTTATTTATTTAATTATTTATTATTATTATTTTTTATTGCAGGATAAAATGAAAGTAAGAGTAGATAAACTAAGGAAAAATACAATATATACTTTGACACATCCCTGGCAATGACGCTAAAAATGATGGTCCTGAGTATTGTAGCAACAATGCTGCAACTCTTAAGGGTCTCAATTTTAATTGTAAATCCAGGGTTTGTACAAACTTAAGAACGTTCGACACTATATGTGCAACAAACACTATCTCTTCCTTTTGGTGACTTTTATGTAGGTGAAAGTATTGAGATCAAATTTGCTTAGATAGAGACCAATTTAACTGTTCTATGCTATATGAAAGATTGAAATTGTAGGAAATGAAAGACAACAAGAAAACATGTGCTAATTGCAATGAAGGAAGGCAAGCCATCTTAATTGTAATGAAATTAAAGCATACCTATTCTAATGTGCAAGGAAGCAAATACACTATTGAAGTAAAAGCTTTTAAACAGTAAACCCTAAGAGCAATTTCTACAACAATCTAGGTAAAGGCATCTACTTGGTCTCTTTATTTCTAAAATCCATTCTCAGGGTTCTATGAGTATTGTAATACATCAAAGAAGGTAAACCACGAAGTGGATGCAAATTTGAGCAAGTTTCAGAAGCAAGTTGCAAAGTAGTACAAGAGTCCTTGTTTTTCTATAAGAGATAGTCTAGTGAGGATGAAAATATGCTAAATCCAAGATCGAGAAGTAAAGGAAGTTAAGGAGAGGTTGTAAAATGATAAGGTACACATGTCCAAGTCATCACATCAACTAGCAAGGTCAATCTAATCAAGATACACTACTATAGGAGTTCCTATATATGCAAATTAGGGGATTGTGTAGACACAATTAAATAATGAATGATGGACAATAAATAAAGTAAACTAAATGCATAAATAATAATTCTATTTAAACAATGAAACTACTATCAACACTATCATCTAATACTCAGATACTTTGTAGCAAAAAATTGTTCATAAACCATCTAAATAACCATGCATAAATTTAATGTTAAGAAATGAGCTATAGAGATAAACAAATACATAAACAATAATGGTACAAGAGGGATATTGAGCACCTAGCGTGGGCCCTAACCCAAAGAAGCTCATAACCCTTAAAGAAAAGTTGCAGAACTTGAACTCTAATCTCCTCCTAATGCTCGATGTTGTTATTCTCTTGTTTCTACTACTTCTACTGGTCTACTAGAGCCCTCTATTTATACCAAATGGGTAAGGGGAAACATTCTTTAGTAGAGGACTACTTTCCAATCCCTAAAAAGTTGGATAATGTTTCTTTGGTCACCACGCAACAACAAGATGAAATATTTATTATCCTCAACTAGTCGAGTTGGATGTCTTCTGTAGTAAAGAGCAAGCCCCACAAATATATTTGGTTGGATCTCCTCAACATTTGTGCAAAATACCCTTAATATCCTACACAATAGTCATGTTAGGCACACAAGGAAAGAAAAATCTCCTTGACCCTCCTAAGAACTCATCAAGCTAGGAAAGTGTTATTAAGTGAAAAAATAAAGGTTTATTGTAGCTTTTATGTGCTTAAGAGAGGTTAGATGGCCTTTATGTTTTACCTATTTGGGAGGCCCATCAAGGGGCATGAACCCATCCTACAAAAAAACCGTGACTAGGGAAAACTAGTCTGGTGTGAAAGGATGTGGAGGTACACATGGAGAAGGAAATACTTGAGACAATACAATTCTTGGAGTGCAATGGAAATCCTCTCATATACCTAAAGAACCAAAAACACCTAATTATGAGGTCTGACCCAATAAACTAGAAGGCTCTAGACAATATATGAAAGGTCACAACATCATCTTTAAGTTTAAATTAGGATATGGACTTCAGAGAAGGATTTGGTAAGATGGATCTACAATAAACGGTAGCCAAAAGGGAAAATTGGTTTGTAATTGGGGGCCAAAGGCTTCTTTAGGGCAATCTTCATCAACTTGGAAGACATGGCCCCATTTTTAAAAAAATGTTCCTTATTTCTACAATAATGCAAGCTTATTCATGAGATTTTGGGAGGAACAATATAACCCTCAAAAGGAGCAATTTCTAATAGCATTGGTGTGGGTGAGGATTTTTTTCTTTGCCAAAATAACTTTGGGACCCAAAGATTCTAGAGGGAATTGAAATTTCAATTGGCTCTTTTGTCAAGATCTCGAAGGTTAGCAGATGCGGGTGGTACATCTCATATGCCATAATATGTGTTTACATTAATATTTCCCTACCTTTGTTGGAGCCCATAAAAATATCCTACCAAGATGAAGTCTGGAGTCAACCTTTAGACTATGAACATGTCCCTTTTCGGTGACAAAGATGTGATGAAGCTCATCAATGGGTAAAATATATGGACCTTAATGCACCTCCAGCTTACTAAAATCAACTCTCCTCATAATTCTCTACATGTTTTAATTATAATTTTGCTTAATGAGATGAGTAAAAGCAAGATGTCATATTTAGTGGTTTAATATGCATTGATTGCAGGTTTTGGGAGAAAAATGTGGCTAATTAGGGTGTGGGAACTCGAATGAGACAAGCAGGAGAGATTATAGTAGATAAGATCTCCCTCCTTAACTCCTCAATCACTTGAAGATCCCTCAATAAAATCACATCAACTCGTAGTTGCATGTAGCTGAGTCATGAGGATCATTGGCAGCCAAGCCAGTGACTGTTAAGAACCAGTTGATCTCAAGATTGGGAGCGAAGGCTCCCTATATTTAAGGAAGTTGTTGGTAGGTTCAGTTGTATAAATAAAGAGGCCTAGAGCCTCATATAGATTCATATTTTTTGTGCAAGATAGCTAAGCAGTTTTCGAGTTGAATGATTGTGACCAAACACTTTGTAGAATTTTTCTACAAATCAGCTAGCTCCGATACCATGTAGAAATTCCCACTGTAGGTCACTTGGTAATGCAATGTACTAAAGAAAAAACACTTGATATACTTCTACAAACAATTTCGTCGAAGCTTAATCAAACATGAGCAACATCAAGCATGAATAGATATAACTGAGAATGAGAAGTAATCAACCATAACACAGAAGATATATCACTGGGGAAAGCACCAGCCTAAAACTCCAACTCTGTATTATCATACGAGTGGAAATCTTGTTCAAGTTACAAAAAGAATTAGCTCTCAAGCTATCCTAATCTCTCTGCACTCAAACAATACAACTCACAGACTCAATAAACATAGAATATATCTTCCTCAAGCCCTCCAAGCCTCCTATTTCCTTGCGCAGTTTTGATTGGGGTCAAATGATATCACTTGTGTGAATTGGCCTCATCACGCTCACTATAACCTCAGGTCCAACTGCACAATCCATAAGGAATAATAGTCCTTCTGCATGCAAGGAATATTCACCAAGGAATATCCTAACAACTGGTAGTACACTGTCCCTCCATCTGATCTCAATTGGGTCTCTGACTGAAATGAGATGCATGAGTTATCCATGAGTGAATACTCAGTTATCTGAATTACAGTAGTTACATGCATGCAAACATTAACTAACTGAACTCTCATTAATTTAACAAACTGTTAAATTAATGTAACTGGACTTGACTAAGTTAAACTAAGTCAACTGATTACAACTCAATATTACAACTCATCCTTATCTGTTTAACTGAAGGTTAAATTCCTCAATTAATGGAGAAATTGTTGCATGTCCTCACATAGACTTCAAGTTTGATTTTCCTTAACTAATTAACTCAAGATGAATTAATTAATTAATTTCCAAACTACTGTTGATATCATGTTCGAATTTTACTTCCTATGTTTAGTCCAGGGACTGACTAAAATAAGAAGGTATCTCGAAATGAGCACTTTCACTTTTCACCGATTGTAGCTAAGATCTCCAATGGCTAAACTGCTATTTATAGCCCAACTATTTATAGTAGTGCTATTTTTAGAATTTCTTGTTGCATACTTTTCAACACTCCCTCTCAACAAGAAAGGGATTATCAACAACCCCGATCCTTTCTCTGTGGAACTCAAACTTGCATTTTGACAATGCCTTTGTCAAAATATCTGGATCCTGCTCCTTGGTCAAAACATACTACAACATCATGATCCTCTTGACCACATAGTCATGTAGATGATGGTAATAGATATCTATATGCTTGGACCTGTCATGAAACACTAGATTCGTAGAGAGTATTATGCAACTTTGATTATCACAGTATATCACTGCAAGATCCATCACCTGACCAAACAATCCCACTAGAATCTTCTGCATCCAAATGGCCTCACATGCTACCTGACTTGCAGCCATGTATTAAGCCTCTGTTGAGCTAAGTGCAACTGATTTCTGTTTCCTGCTATACCGAGAAACTGCAGCTAAACCAAGGTTGAATATTCCTCCAGAAGTTCTCTTCCTGTCTGATGGACTACCAACCCAATCTGCATCTGGGAAGCCTTGTAGCTTCACTCCCTCTATCCGTCTGTACCATAATCCTTACTGTGTAGTGCCTCTGAGATATCTCAGCACATGCTTCGCTGCCTTTCAAAACATCTTGGTAGGCTGAACCATAGCTTGACTCAGCTGGTTCACCACAAAGCATAAGTTAGGTTGTGTGTTCACCAAATACATAAGTGAACCCACTAGTTGCTGATAAATAGTAGTAGCTACTACCTCACCTAAAGTAGCATCCTCCTTCCTCCAGTTCCCAGCTAGAGGAGTTTGCATGGGCTTGCACTTTTCCAAGTGAAAGTGCCTAAGTATCTCATTGGCATACTTGCCTTGAGACACAAATACTTCCCCATATTTCTGTCACATTTCCATGCCTAGAAAGTAGTGCATGAGGCCCATGTCCTTCATCTCAAACTCTCTTGCAATGTCCTTCTTGCAAGACTGTATCAGTTGCTCATCACCTGTCAAAATCAAATCATCGACATAAAGTACAGTAATCAAGGGCTTACCATCTACCATGATGTGGTATAGGTTCACATCTGCTTCACACTTGGTGAAGCCCAACCCGGTGAAATAGTTGTCGATCCTGGTATACCAAGCACGGGGTGCTTGCTTCAGCCCATACAATGCTCGCTTGAGCCGGCAAATATGCGACTCGCGATCGAAGGTCTCAAATCCTTCCGGCTGCTCAAGGTATACCTCTTCCTCAATCTTCCCATTAAGGAACGCCGTCTTCACATCCATATGATGGATCTTCCAACCCATCTGAGCTGATAGAGCTAGCATTGATCTGATAGATGAGTACCTTGCTACAGGAGCAAAGGTCTCATCGTAGTCGATCCCATCAACCTATGAGAAACCTCAGGTAACAAACCTTGCCTTGTGTTTCTTAACACTACCATCAGCTGCCTGCTTTACCTTGTAAAGCCATTGGGAACTAACCACTGACTTGTCCCCAGGTCTAGGGACAACATCCCACACACTGTTCCGTATGATAGAATCGTACTCTTCTACCATTGCATCAACCCAAACTGGTTCCTGCACTGCCTCCTGAAAAGAAGAAGGTTTGGTCGCTACACACTCCCCAACCAGGGCCATGTAGCCAGTGTATCTCTCAGGAGATCTCCTCTGTCTGCGAAGAGAGGATGGCTGCCCCACATTCTCTCTCGCATCCTGCATCAATTTGTCAGCTTCCCGTGAGCGTTTCTGCCCATCTCTGGAAGACTCTCCAACAGTGGTGGTCTTCACTACTGGATCCTCTGCATGTGGTTGATCCACATCATCAGGAGGCTCCTCCTCCTTTGGAACTAAAAGTTCCTCATCACCATGCAACTTGAGCTCCCCGTCAAGTGACACTCGCATGGCTCTCTGCTCGTCGAACTTCAGATCCCTACACACTATGGTCCTCTAACTGGCAGGCAAAAACACACGATAGTTGTGGGGTGTATCTATGTACCCCACAAGTATCCCCAACTCAGCTGTTGGGTCTAGCTTCTTCCGAGCATCTTTGGTCACATGACAGAAAACTAGTGATCCAAAGATATGGAAGTGACGTACATCTGGTCGCTTCCCCAAAAAAACCTCCATAGGTGTCTTTATCCCCAAAACACGATGAGGACTTTTGTTCTAAAGATACATTACTGTATTGGATGCCTTAGCCCACAGATGAAGTGGTAGGCTTTGGTCATGCAACATCGCTCGAGCTGCTCCCATAATAGATCTGTTCTTCCTTTCGGCCACCCCATTCTGTTGTGGGTTATGAGGTGCTGTCAGTTCCTGTTTAATTCCTTCTGTAGCATAGAAGTCTTTAAACTACTGGGAAATATACTCTCCACCATTGTCGCTACGCAAGGCTTTTACTTTCTTCCCAGATTCTTTCTCTGTTGAAGCTTTAAACTCACAAAACCTCAAGAAGGTCTCGTCCTTCTTTTGCATAAAGTAGATCCAACATCTACGAGAAAAATCATCAATGAAAATAACATAGTACCTTTGTTTAGCGGTGGAGGCTGTAGAGAATGGTCCACATACATCTGAGTGAACTCGCTCCAGGATTGCTCCAGCTCTACTATCCCGATCCTGAAAGGAAGCTTTCGCATACTTACCTAGGGTGCATCTTTTGCATGTGTCTATTTGCTCCAGCTTTCCCTTGGGTAAGCCGGTAGAAATTAGTTGCATGATCTTCAAGGCCCCGTGATGTAAGTGGCCTAGTATCCTATGCCATAGCTCGCCAACATGTTGGCTTTGCACCACCTCTGCTTTGGAACTCAATGCAGCACATTCATTTACCTCCAGCTTGTAGAGATTCTTTACTCGAATCCCTATTCACTTGGTCTGTCCGGTGTCGATATGCCTCAGGAACACTTTTCCTTTACTAAAGACTACATCATAGCCTTTATCTTCTAGCATAGCATTAGACACAAGATTCTTTTTCAAAATTGGTACATATTTAACAATAGATAGGGTGAGAGGAGCACCATGCTCCCTCTGAAACACAACTGTACCTTCACTTGAGACACAATATTTTCCATCATCACCCATCTCGATCCGCATCTGGAGATCCTTATCCTCCAATGTACTTAAAAGATTCTTGTCACTCGACATGTGGAAAGAAGCTCCACTGTCCAGGTACCAAACACATCCCGCCATGGATGAAACCATGCATGTGATAAGTGAGAAATCCAGCTCAAATTGTGAAGCTAATGCATCACCATCAGATCCCTTTGAGGAACCCTTCTTGGATTTCTTTTATAGACAATTCATAGCATAATGGCCCACTTCATGACAATGAAAGCATCACACCTTCAACTTGTCAAGCTTCTTCCCACCATGAGAAGATTTGGATTGGGACGCCTTCCCTTTCCCTTTCTTAGCTTTACTCACTAAAACTAGATTTTCTTCATCATCTTGTTTCGATGAAGATCCATCCCTGTTGCTCTGCCTTATCTCCTCCTACATTAGGTCCGACCAAAGTTGTTCCCAATCTAGCAGTTTCTCTCTTCCATTAACCGAAAATTGGTAGCTATGCCAGCTCTGTTAGAGCCTAGATTGACCTCAGGCTGAAGGAAGGCAATCCTAAGATAACCACAAACCAAGCTTAACCTGGTAGCTAGCCCTACCAGGTCGGGAGAGGGCTCTCTCCTTGTGAATCTCAATCAAGATGACTGGATCAGATATGGATTTAGGCTAGGTATAGTAGCTCTAGGGTTTTTGATTGATTTTGTTGGGTTTGTTGCTAGATCAAATGGAGCCGGGCAGTTTTGGGTCCGGGAAATTAAGTCAAGATGCAGGGTGTTCTATGGGGCGAGGTAGGTAGGTGCTTTGGCACTTGAAATTGAGTGAGATGATAGGTCTAATAGTGGTGAGGAGCTGAGGAGGGCATGCAAAGATCATGTATCCTTCTCAAATAGTAGAAAACATAGAAAACTGAATGGCTTCCCAAGGCAGAGCATTGTAAACAATGAATTCTACCTATCTATCTTGATATCATTAAGCTAGAAGCAATGAATTAGATTGTGGCATACATAGAACATGTGAAAAAACTGATAATAGAAGAAGAAACTATGCAGAAACACCATACCACAAGTATCCCATAAAAATAGCTGCTAATCCTGTTTATTTCCTTGCCAAACTGCTGATAATGCTGTACAATGTAGCTCAGAGCATCCAAGAGAGTCCAACCTTTGCTAATGACAGAAAAAATACATAATATAGACACCAAACCACCTATGCTAGCCATAAGGGGTCAAAACGAAGAGAAGAGGAGCTATTACAACCATTTCCAAACAGGGACCAGGAATATAGGCAGTGGAACAACTTGCCTCTATAAGCATGGAAACTGATTCATTGACCCCAAAACCACCTCAAAGTGATGAATCCACCCTATAAGATCATTTCACTATTACATTTACATGCCAAGTCATTAATTACAATCATAAAATCATCCACGAAGAGAGAGAGAAAGTAAACTTGCAGTGAAAGTAGGCGAAAATTTGATTTTCTAGCAAATTGGTCAAAAGCGCAGTGCCGCTTTCCACCCACTTTTGGAGGCCTTCCCCTTAGCCAAATTTAGCCCAAAATATCTCATTGGAAAGGTCTTCCAATATAGTTTCTGTAAAAACTTAATTTTTGTATTTGGAGGTCATTTTACCTCTCAAAATTTGAATCTCCCAAGCCTACTTCTGTGTGTCCAAAAAGAGGCAGAGAGGTCATTTTTTGGACCTTTTGGTGACCTAGTTTTGCTCCAAAACTTCTAAAATTTTATGGGATGAATGCTCTCATCATGCTGAATTCAAATATATAAGCTTTTCCTCCAACAAGTGCTCTAGGGAAAATCGCAGCGCCGGTGGCATTGCGCTTCTGGGCTGGTTTCTGTTTTGAAAATTGCAAAATTTGAAAAATGAAAAATGCAAAAAATGCAAAAAATCTTCAAAACTTGCCCAATTTTGGCATGGGACACCACCATCAGCTACTTTGATGGGCTAGTGAGGCTTCAGCTAATATCTTCAAGTTATCTTTCTCCTTTTTTCTCTTTAAATCCTTCCTTAACCTAGCTTTAAGTTTCCTAATCCTTATGTTACAGATTTTGTTGTGGGTCAAGTAATGGTAGGCCATGTGATGAAGCATCTTCTTATCCCTGTTGGCCTTCTCAATCAGCCCTTCAAGGTGTATGTTGACCCTCTCAAGCCATGTTTCCCTATCATTCTCAATCTCTTTCTCAATTGAAGTCAACTTGACATGAGCCTCCTTGGCCTTTTTCTTGTTTTCTTTGATCATTTTCAGCTCCATGAGGATTTGCTTGTCGCTCAATTGTTTGTTTTCTTGCTCCAAATATCCGATGATGAACTTAGCTCTCTCTAAGTTATCTACCAAGGATTGTATTTCAGCTTCTTGTTCCTTTATGATAATGTCTTTGATAGTCTTTGGATCCTGAGCTTCCAAATCAATAATGCCAACTCCATGATGAGTAAAGTGCTGCTATGGTTCCTCATGCTCAACAAGATTTAAATCTCTTTCCTGCTTATCGCTAAGATCCTCTTCTTGCACCTTTTCCTTGCCCTTGGTTTTTTGCTCAACCTGTACCTATTTTGCTGAAGAAGAAGGCAAAGCCCCCTCCACACCTTGTGGAGATAACAATTGCCTAGCAGTTGCAAAAAGTTTCCTAGTACCCCTCTTATATGTCACAGACACTGGCATTCCAACAGTTTTAGTCTCTTTGACTTTTTCATGGCTTGAAGGTCCACCTTCTTCATGATGTATTGATGAAAAGATTTGTGGGCCTTTGAACATCTCATGAGAAATGAAAGTCTCCCATGGCATTTTAAGGAGGCTAAGGTGGTGAAGAACAATGATTTTTATCAAAGAGTAATGGTAAATTCTATTCAACTGCTGCGGGTATGGCTTCCTCTGTACAATATGTGCCATCTTCTCAATGTTTTTAAACATGAAGTAAGGGAGATTTATCATCTTTACTCTAGTGAAATGCATGATAAGTCTAATGTGATAGGCATACAACCGGGAGAACCTACCTTCACAAGCGAAGTGCTTGATAATGATTTTCATCAATGGAGCATAACTGTCTTCCAAAAACTTGAGGGGGAATACTCTCTTCATTTTGTCTTTGTATCTAGCCTTGATGTAAGGCTCATAGTACTCCTCATCAATATCATGACCTTTGTACCAATTTTCACCCACATCTGGAATTCCTGTAGCCTCTGAGATGACAGCTGGTGATATGGTGAAGGTTATTCCGGCGAGGGTTACTTCATTACTATGCAAATGAGTCATAAATATCCTAGCCAACTGACGATGATATTTTACTCTTTCTATCATTTCACAAAAATCAAAGCATCACTGGTGTTTAAAGCAAGAAATGGCAAGTGGACAAGCTTGTAACTCCCTCAAACTAGTGGGCTCTTCTTTGATAGTTCTTCCTCCTTTATGAGGATTCCTCTATTGCTTATGTCTCCTCCTCATAATCATATTCACTGTCTCTTTCCATTGTTTTTCTATGGCTGTGAACACTTATGGTTTTATATGGATGATGATGGGATAGGGTGTAGGAATGAAATGAACAGAGTGAAGATGAAAGAATATGTGGGAGTATGATGTATGAACAGGTTTTTAGGGATGAGAAGGATTTTAGGGAGAGTGGGTAGGGTTTGTAGGGTTGATGGAGAGTGTAAGTATGAATTTAAGGAAAATGAATGAGGGGAATGGGATTTAGGAAATATGGTATGTGGGAATGAGGTTTAGGGAATAATGGCAAGTAGATAGGGTATATAAACACTAGTGATATGAGGAAAACTAGGGTTTCACATTTAAGAATGTAAAACACCAAACTTGGTAATCAAAACCCTAAAACAAAAGATGTGATAAATGTACTTACTTGTAAAAGAGAGGAACTGAAAGTTTTGAGGTGGATTGGAGTCTTGGAACGGTTTGGGCAATTTGGGGCTTGGCTAGGTAGAAACGCAACGCCTCACATAGGTACACAACGCCACTTTGAAAGCGCAACGCTTGTGTAAAATTGCACAGAGAAATGCTGCAAGGAGCACAACACCAAATTAAAAACACAACGCCCTCCTCAAAAGCGCAGCGCTGCATAGATTTTTCCAAAAACGCAGCAACTAACTGGTATTTGCCCAATTTTGCTTGAAATATATCCTTAGCTCTCCTTTTGGCACTTTGAACCTCAACACTAGCATAATGAAATGACAAATAGAAGGATGGCTTTATATGACCTTCACTTTTTTATTTTTGTTGGTAAAAACCCACTTTTATAATGTCTATCTGATTTTTCCAATACTCTGTTTTTCGATGTTTGGTTTCTTTACTTTGATAGGTGGACTGATGCTAAAATTATTTTGATTTTTTGCAGTGGCAGTACTTTGGCAACATCACCAGATGTCCAGGAGTAGCATGGAACCATTATTACATATGAGAACATTAAATTTACATCAAATTTAAAAATAAAATACAAATGCTCTGTTTTCACCTCAAAACTAGTTTTGAGGTGAGAACTTCATTAAGCTTACAAATTAACAAATTATGACTTTTCTAATCATTATTGACCTCTTATGTCTTTGCTAACCATTATTAGCAATAATCACTGAATTTTTGACCATGGTGGAAACCCTAAGACCTAATGAGATTGAAACCTTATGTAATTGATGAAATGAACTGAAAATGAGCATGAATCATGACTAAAAGGTGTGAAAGGAGGTCAATAAGTATATATCATGAGGGAAAAACTGAAGTAAACCCTACCATTAGTAGATCCATGACCTAATGGAATGCAACCTCATCAGAATGAGACTCCTAGTATGAAATGCAAAAGAGTAAATTTTGATCACTGATGACAGTGTGAAGACACTGACAGTAATAAGCTCTTTGGAAGATTGAGGAATGCTAGACTCACCATGTCGTCATCAGCAGTCACGACCCCTACACTTGCAAGCTCATCTCTACAGGTGGTGAGCTTGTTCAAGAACGTAGAGATTGTGTCGCCCTTTTCGCACTTGATCTTGCGAAGGTTGTCCTTCATCGCCAACTTCCTCTGATTGCTGCTATTATGATAAACATATTTCAATGTTTTCCACATCGAAAATGGAGTCTCCTTCCCATGGAGGCTTGAGACAATGTGATCTCGAACTCCCTCTAGGAGGATTATCCTTGCTCTAGCCACAAACTTTTTCCATTCCGCCAGTTGAGTAGCATCAGTCGGCTTCCGGACTTCTTGATCAATGAAGTCCTTAAGTCCGTTATCTTCCAACACTACCTCCTTGCGATCCTTCCAGGCTATATAATTCGAACTGCCATCAAGGACATATTTGAGTCTTAAACCACTGAACGCCATCGGTGAAATAGATGTGATAAGAACTCAATTCTATATTCAGAACCAAACTTCAAACTTCTCCTGCTTGTATATTATTCTTCCTTGATCACTTTTGCTCTGATACCATGTAGAATTTTTCTACAAATCAGCTAGCTCCGATACCATGTAGAAATTCCCAGTGTAGATCAACTAGTAATGCAATGTACTAAAGCAAAACACTTGATCTACTTTTACAAACAATTTAGCGGAAGCTTAATTGAACATGAGCAACATCAAGCATGAACAGATATAACTGAGAATGAGAAGTAATCAACCATAACACAGAATATATATCACTGGGGAAAGCACCAGCCTAAAACCCCAACTTTGTATTATCATACAAGTGGAAATCTTGTTCAAGTTACAAAAAGAATTAGCTCTCAAGCTATCCTGATCTCTCTGCACTCAAACAATATAGCTCACGGACTCAACAGACATAGAATATATCTTCCTCAAGCTCTCCAAGCCTCCTATTTCCTTGCGCATTTTTTATTGGGGTCCAATGACATCACATGTGTGAATTGGCCTCATCACACTCACTATAACCTCAGGTCCAACTGCGCAATCCATAAGGAATAATATTCCTTCTACATGCAAGGAATATTCACCAAGGAATATCCTAACAACTGATAGTACATTGTCCCTCCATCTAATCTCAACTGGGTCTCTGACTGAACTGAGATGCATGAGTTATCCATGACTGAATACTCATTTATCTGAATTACAGTAGTTACATGCATGCAAGCATCAACTAACTGAACTCTCATTAATTAAACAAACTGTTAAATTAATGTAACTGGACTTGACTAAGTTAAACTAAGTCAACTGATTACAACTCAATATTACAACTCATCCTTATCTGTTCTGAAGGTTAAATTCCTCAATTAATGGAGAAACTGTTGCATGTCCTCACATAGACTTCAAGTTTGATTTTCCTTAACTAATTAACTAAAGATGAATTAATTAATTAATTTCCAAACTGCCGTTGATATCAAATTCGAATTTTACTTCCTATGTTTAGTCTAGGGACTGACTAAAATAAGAAGGGATCCCGAAATTCTATTTTTAGAAAAGCTATTTTTAGCACTTTCACTTTTCACCCATTGTAACTAAGATCTCCAATGGCTGAACTACTATTTATAGCCTGGTTATTTATATCAGTGCTATTTTTAACAATTTCTATTTTTAGCATTTCTTGTTGCATACTTTTCAACACACTTTTATGCATTTTTGATATGTTAATGAAAATGAGTAGCATTCCCTTGATCCATCACTGAGTTGACTCAAAGGGATGAAGCTCTTGGGTTAGGGCCCAACCCTAGCAGCAGAGGTTCCTCTTACTAGATATGTATGCTTAGGTTATCTCATAGTTAGTTGTTAAACTGATTTTGGTGTTGTTAATCTGCAAGTATTGGTAGATTTGATTAGTTTGCTTCCATTTGTGAATAAATCTAACAATAGCATTATAGAGATAAGAAAATATTCAAAAAATTCTGACAACAAGTGGATCTTACCTTATTCCTCCCTTCCAGGGACCATGGCTTGAGGAACAATTCCCATTCAGCCCAAAAAAGACAGAATTTTGGTTTCTTATGAAATTTAGGGATTTTTTGCTAATTAGGTCTTCAGTTTTAGAAGATAGGTTGCAATTCACATTTCTGATATCTTAGGTATTGCATTAAATTTCATGTTGCTTTCATAATGGCTTCAAGCATTCCCATGCATGAACTTGGCAAATAAATGATGAAAATTCAGTTTTCTTCCATTTTAGTAAACCCTTCTTGTTTTGAGATGAATTTATGGATAAATGCCAACAATGATGTATATGTTGTAGGAGTTTCTACATTGTAGGAAGACCTCATATCATCAACCTCATCCAAACCATATCCACCCATGATTTCCAAAAGCCACTAAGTTCTCAATTCGAATTATCTTTTTACAAGGAAAACTTGCCATGCTTATTAAGCAAATCCAACCATCATAAAGCTTTGGTTTGAGTTCTGAGTGAGTGCCTACCACTCCCTTTCCTTATTTCCTTTTTACCCACCTTCTCTAAGCTCCATCCCACCTTTCAAACCACTCCCTATGCTCTCGTCCTGTTCTTATAGGAAAACAGGGGATCCTGTAGACGAACTAGGACATCTTGTAGGAAAACCTGTAGTGGCCTGTTTTGAGCCCGAATATTGAAAAAAGCATCACTAAAGCTAGGAGTAGACCCTTACTTTCCTCCCAAGCCATCTGAACCATTGCACTCATCTCCCTCCACACCTAACTCACCTGCCATGCAACCAAGAAGGATTAGCATTTACATTTTTGCAAAAAGATAAAGACAAAAAAGGTCTTTATATTTTTTCGTGCACACAACAGTTAAGTGCTTGTTTAGATTAGACTTCATGCTTATGCTAGTTAAGACTTTACATGTGTTAAATTAGAATTATTTTGAAATCAAGGTATATTAACGAATAGCTAGATGAGTTATGTGTTTTGTAGGAATTTCTTTCAATATATCATTACTACAGTAAGTAACATTTCAATTCTCTCAATTAGGGTAAAATTCTCCTCTCTGAATTGGTAATCAGACTTCTTCTAATCAATAGAAGGCTGGTTTGAGAAACCTTAGTGGCCTACCACCCCAGCTTAGTAGTGACAAAGAGTGGACCCATTACATCTATTTGTGTATACAACATTATCACCTTCAAGTTTGTACGAACCCCGAGTTGATGAAGTAAAGTTGGTAGGCCTAGGAGTTGCAACATCCTTGTTGCAATACTTGTGCTCATCACTTTTTGGTGCCATTGCCGAGGAGGTGTCTGAGTAGATGTGATTTCTTCTTTATTCCTTCCATTTCTTATCTCTTTCATTATGCTATTAGTTCCATTATGCAAAGTAGTAAGTTGGTTTGCTTTACTTTCCATTTTGCAATTGATTCCATTCAGCAGTTAGTTTCAATTGAGTTTGTCTTTTCAATTTTGCAATCAGTCTTAAAGCTTGAAAAACAAAAAAAAAACACTCCTTTCATGCCTCGTAGGAATAGGGATAACTTAGGAAAATTTCTACCAAATACCCCCACCATTTCAAACAACCAACCTTCCCTCTTCTTCGATGGTTGTGAATTAGAGGACCCCTTAGGCGAACAACCAGATATTTTTGAAGAGCCTATAGGGGAGAAGAAGAAACCTTTCCAACTGACATAATGGCTAAAAATAGAAATGAAAGGGTAGATAGGGAAAGAATTGAGGGTTTTTTCCCATCAGAGAAACTAATGGGGATGCCAAGATGAAAAAAATAAGCCCCTCTGCTCTTCCTCACTTCCATGGCCTGACCTCAGAAGATCGAGATACTTTTTTGTTCGAATTTGTTGTCATATGCAGAACTTATGATGATACCTTTGATGATCAGAAATTGAAATTATTCCCATCCACTCTCAAGGATGTAACCCTACGCTGGTTCATGGGTTTACCTGGGGATAATATCATCACATGGGCTCAGATGCAACAATATTTAAACAACAATTATAGGGATTACCATAGGTCCAAAGATCCCAAGGAGGAAATTTTTAGAATGACCTTGGGACATGATGAGTCCTTAGAGGATTATGAGGAAAGATTCCAACTTAGCTATAAAAGGGCCAAGTGCACACTTGATCCGAAGTTACTTAAGTTAGTCCTTCTCAAGGGGATCAGGGACGATCTCATAGAAACCCTAAACCTGCTATCAGGAGGGGACATCTACCAGCTACCCTATTATGATATCAAGACCATTTTCAAGAATCATCCTAGGGAAGCTAGAAAAAGGGGGAGGGTTAGTCAAATAGTGGTGAGCTCATCCTCTTCCAACACATCTATAAAAAGTGAAATTGGGAACATGTTGAGAGTGAAATGTTGCAAACCCTTGCCCTACAGATGGACACTATGCAAACTAAGAGGAAGCAGAGAGAGCATTAGCCATATTCTACCCTAGATGCATAAGGAGGTACCCTAGGAATGAATGTCCATTGAACCTTATAAAAATCTGCTCAGTTTATGAGAAGAAAACCACTCCGCAGACAAGTGCGCTTCTCTTCCTAGACTAAAAGTTGTGTATAGGGAACTGAAGGGGTGTCTGAACAACTTTGCTACATAAATCAAAGGAGGCCTCACGAGCCTCGACCATACTCGCAGGGCATGCAAGGTGTTGGGTGTGGAGCTTGATTATCTTCTTTATTCAGAGGTATCGCTGCATTGGACCCCAGTTCGAAATGTGGTGGCAACACTGCTCGTAATATTTGCGAGGAAAGGGGGGTCTATGGGGGGGGCGACAACAATCTTTAGGAGCCCCGCCTAGCGGGGGATCGGGGGCAATGCCCCCAGCAAAAAATAGATGTAAATTGCCTTGTAAAATGTTGTAATTTCATAGTCAATCTGGGTCATTCATTGGGCAGAGATTTAACGGTAGAAGTTATGTTTACTTTAGGGTCTTTTGCCCTAGAAGGAAACCCTTCGCTATATATGAGGGAATTGTATTGCGTCTATGTAGATGTGTATTTTGAGCGAGACAGAGAGAGGAGATTGAGCGAGAGAGAAGAGGGAATTACAACGGATCTGCTGTAGGTTGTATCTCTTCAGTTTGCTAGATAATACAAAAGGAAGGACTGGCTATTTCTCCGTGGACGTAGCCCAAATTGGGTGAACCACGTATATCTGTGTCTCTCTTGTTTGATGTGTTTATATTTCTGCAATATATTTTATGTGTTCCATTTCTCTGTAATATATAATTTTCTAACACAAGGGTCATCCTATTCATATTACAACCCTAATCAAAACACATCCATTCCCTCTTGGTGCCCCCTTGCTCAACCCTCCTGGTATACACCTTCTCCTTGGTATTTGGCACCTCAATACCATTCCCAGCTGACCAACTAGCCATTTCAACCATATACTCCTCCAAAACCTCAGTGGAATGCACCACCCCAGGGAGGAAGGCCCCCATACAACAATGCTCCAACTTTATTGCCTTCACCTCCATCTCAACCACAACTTTTACACCCTGTTCCACCTAAACAACCTCAGATGTTTGCCCAACCAAACCCAAACCTGAACAACAGACAGGCACATCAGGTCTACAGTGGAGAGACATCCTACTCTGCTTATGCTATGGAAATTCATGAAATTAACCTTAGGTCTAGGAGAGTGATCCTAGATAACCAACTTCCATCTCCACCTAGGGAGAGTGAGAAGGAAAGAGAGGAAAGTATGCCTAAAGTAAATCCATCACCCTTTCCTGAAAGATTAACCCATCCAGTCCAGCATACCCCATAAGAGAATGAACTTTTGGGTGAGTTGAAAAATCTGTGTCAAAATCCCACTTCTCCAAGCTATTAAATATGTACCCATTTACAACAAGTTGATTAAAGAGAAGTGTTTCAAACATCCAGGAAGGCGAAAAAGAGACACCCCTACCATTAATATCATTGGACAACTGTCCGACTTAATGCTGGGTAGGTAATTTTCCCAAAGTATTTAGACCCTAGGAGCCATGTAATAAATGTACACATCGATGGCACCATTGTCCCCCATACCTTGATTATTCTTGGGGTTGCCATCAAATGACTAAGGACACAATGCTCAATCTGAATCTCCAGGGATCATTAAGAAATACCACGACAGTCTTGCAGCTTGCAGACCGACCCTTAGTAGCCCTTGCGGGGATTGTTGAGGATGTGATGGTCTCCATTGATTCCTGGGAATACCCTGTGGACTTTTTAGTTCTCCAGCCTAAGACCAAATTTAATGGTTATCCTCTCATCCTTGGGAGGCCTTGGTTAGCCACTACCGATGCCTACATAAGTTGCAAGGCTGGAAATATGACTATAAAAAATGGGCATCTATCCAAGCAGTTGGTCCTGTACCCTACTACTAAGCCATCTGTAGAACATGACTTACCTTTATGGCTAGAAGAGGAGGAAGAAGATGAAGTGTACTCCTCCCAAATCTATACCCTAGAAACTGCCATAGGAGGAGGGCAACCTGATGAAGATGATTTGATTGAACACATCCTCCAAAATCAAACTCCCAACACCATGTCTCTAGAGGAAGTAGTGAAGGAAACCAAGGTAAACCATAAGATTTATCTATGCTTAGTTGACTCAAACCCTACTTGTGTCAAGGCAATAGAATTCGACCTTGAAAGAGCATTGAAAATCAACCCCTCTCTCTCCGTACACTAAGAAGAAGAGTTATGTAGTATGCTAAGAGAGCATTTGGATGACTTTGCTTGGAATTACAAAGAAATGAAGGGGTTACAACCCTTGGTGTGTACTCACCACATTTACATCAAGGAAGGTTACAAACCAGTCCGAAAACCCCAAAGGAAAATGAATCAATCTCTCAAGGATATAGTCAAAGAAGAGTTGCACAAGCTGCTGGATGCAGGATTCATTTACCCTATCTCAGACAGTTAGTGGGTGTCTCCTCTGGTGCTGGTTCCAAAGAAAAAGTGGAAAGTGGAGGATTTTTTTTGACTACCGAGAGCTAAACAAAGCTACAAAGAAGGACCATTTTCCTCTACCTTTCATTGACAAAGTGCTAGATGGTCTGGCAAGAAAGAATTTCTTCTCTTTCTTGGATGGATTCAGCGGGTACAATCAAATCCAGATCAACCCAAAGGACCAAGATAAAACCACCTTCACCTGTCCTTGGGGTACTTTCGCTTATAGGGTCCTTCCTTTTGGTCTATGCAATGCCCCCACCACTTTCCAGAGAGTAGTCTTGAGTATCTTTACAGAGCTAGTCCATGATGTAGTATAAATTTATATGGATGACTTCACACCCTATGGCTGTGATTTCCAGGAGGCTCTCTCTAGCCTGGGCAAGGTGCTAAACAAATGCATTGAAATTAACTTCTCCCTTAGTCCCGAAAAATGTGAGTTCTTGATCATTGGAGGGATTGTTCTAGGTCACTCAATATCCCAGGAAGCACTGCAGGTAGACCAAAATAAGATAGCCATCATCAAAAGGGTCCCGACTCAACAGAAACAGAGGGATGTCAGAATATTTTTAGGTTTAGCCAAATACTATAGGAGATTTATAACATATTTCAGCAAGTTATCTTCTCCCTTAGTTGGGTTATTGGCCAAAGACTCCAAATTTTTATGGTCAGAAAGCTGCCAAGAATCCCTGGACACCCTAAAGGACAAGTTGACTATTGCACCTATTCTCCGAGGCCCAAATTGGGCTCTTCCTTTTCATATTCATTCCGATGCCTCTCACAAAGCTATAGGAGCATCTCTAGGCCAGATAGATGACAAGCTACGTTATAACATTTACTTCATCAGTGAGAATCTGTCGAAAGCCAAGTTAAACTACACAGTAACTGAAAAAGAGATCCTAGATATTGTGCATTCATTGAATAAATTTAGACATTACATTACTGGTTACGAGACATTTGTACATACCAAACATGCTGCAATTAAATACTTGATGAATAAACCTGATGTAAATGCCTGGATTATTAGATGGTTACTTTTATTGCAAGGAGAAGTTGCAGATTTTTTATCCAAATTGACTTTGCCTGCAAGGGAGGAAGGAATAGTTGATGATCAGTTACCAAATGAACATTTATTCGCCATTTCAGTTATCTCTCCATGGTTTATTGACATAGAAAACTACTTGGTATCTGCACAGTTCCCTCCAAATTTGTCCTCAAAGGAAAAGAGCAAAATCATAAGAAAAATCACCCCATTCACTTGGATTGGGGACAATTTCTTCAAGCTAGGCCAAGATCAAATTTTGAGAAGATGTGTCAGGGAGGAGGAATTCTTCGACATCCTTCTGGCCTATCATGATGGGCCTTGTGGAGGTCACTTTGTAGCCAAAGGAACAACATTCAAGGTACTACAAGTTGGTTATTACTAGCCCACTCTTCACCAAGATGTAAGGAGGTATACTAGCGGATGTGATCGATGCCAAAGGATGGGGAAACCTACCCCAAGGGATGGAATGCCTCTGCAACCTCAAGTGACTTTCGAGCCATTTAACAAGTGGGGCATGGATTTCATCGAGCCCATTGACCCTCCATCGAGACAGAAGCATTACACCATTGTGTGCACTGACTACTTAACAAAATGGGCTGAAGCCAAAGCCATCAGAGTAGCAACAGAACAAAAAAGTGGCTGAATTCTTAAGGGAATGTGTTTTATAAGTTTGGGTACCCTAGAGAGTTGGTCACTAATCAAGGAAGTCAATTTACATCTCACATGATTGAAAATTTGTTAAGCCATCATGAGATCAAGCACATAAAATCCACCCTTTACCACCCACAGGCTAATGGGCAAGTGGAACTAACCAACCAAGCATTGTAAGGCATTCTGACCAAGGTGATTGGCAACAACAGAAAGGATTGGGCAGACATATTAGTTGAGGCCACTTGGGCCTACAATACCACCTGGAAGACCACCATTGGCTTCACTCCTTATGAGCTGGCCTATGGGAAGAAAGCCCCATTGTCCATTGAAATTGAATACAACACCCTAAGGATGGCAGCACAACTTGATCTAGATATCACAAGGGCACAATAAGAAAGATTGCTCCAGTTGAATGGGTTAGATGAATTTAGGATGCAAGCCCTCCTGCACATAGAAGTGACTCAAGTACAAAGGAAAATTTGGCATGAAAAGAATATAAAAGACAAACAGTTTCAAGAAGGAAATTGGACCTTGTTGTATGATTCCTCATACAAAGATTTCAAAGGCAAGTTAAGGACTAGATGGTTAGAGCCTTATGTAATATAAAATTGTCATGATAATGGTGTTGTTCAAATAAGAACCATTGATGCAGAGACTATCCCTTTGCTTGTCAATGGGTACAGATTAAAAATCTACAAAAAGCCCTTATCAAAGTAGGAATTCATCAACAAGATAGTGATGGTGGTCAAGCAAGTCTCAGCTTCCACCCCACCAAGTCCTTGAAAAAGATAAAAATAAAAATAAAGAGACACAGGTGAAAACCTCCATGAGGCACCTGAATACAACTGTTGGGTTGAAAACCTCTTGAGGCAGCCCAAGAGTGTTTAAAAAAGAAAAAAAATATCTGGGTGAAAACCTCTTTTGAGGCACCTAGGGCAGGCAATTAGGATGAAAATCTCCTTGGAGGCAGACTAGTTGTTTTTCAAAAAAAAAGGAGAAAAGAGAAAAAGATAAAAAATTGAAAATTATGTTTTGTAGGTCTGCAAGGGGAAGATAAGCACATCATATAGAGGACAACAGGTCCTACAAAAACTATGTTTTACTTCACCTATCTCATATCCTCCATTATCCCCCTAGTCTTCCATCTATACTCCACTCAGATTATTTCAAGAAGTTCTGTGTTTTCTACAGGATTCCCTGTAATACTACAAGAGTTTCGTGTAGGAATTACAAGAAGTCTTGAAAACCATAAGAAGAGTATTCCGATGGCAAGGTGGTGACATAAGCCTGTGTTTGAATACAAAAAAGAAAAAAACCATTTACCTCACCTCAACCAATACCTTTCATAACCATGTCGCCCCTGTATCCATCAAAGAAATCAAGTTAAAAAAGAAGATAGGAGGCATACCATTCCATAACCCCATTCTCCACTCATTTCAACACCCCTTATACTTCAAGCTGAGGAAAATTGTGAGTGTTTAAGGGAAAGGCAACTATAGGACATCCTGTAGGAAATCTTGTAGCAACCTATCCAACAAAAGAGACCACAGAGGCTGCAACTATATTCAGCGCTGGGACTAAAGGATGAGAAAGCTCCTCTAGAGCTCAACAGCGGCAGGAAGATCAACAACAACAAGGTCCAACACCTATACATCATCAAAGGAACAAGTCATCAAAAGAGGAAATATACAGTTGACAATATGCAGCTCGAAAAGAATAACAAATTGGCACCACTCTCCAACATGCATCATCAATGAAGCAAAGGACCCATAGGTATGTCATCTTATGAATACTTCCTCATAAGTACGATATGATTAAACTGTAGGAATAATGTGGGAGTTGATTTTATAAGTGAAGGTGGCCAGTTAACTTGGCCACCCTCAGTCAGATAATGAGAAGAAAAGGGTTAGTCCACTACACACGTGGCAGGGTCAAATCATAGGAAAAAGGGGAATCAATCCAAAAATGGTTAAGTTACGGAGAATAAGAGTGGGAGATGATTACGAGGCAAGGTGATATGATGAATTGTAGCGGGACCAACGATCCAAAAGAAGGTACTCATACTCGGCCAATCGACACATCACCCAACACAATCATCCATAAATAAACATAAACACTGAATCCAATATTAAGAAGGCAAAGGCAACTTCGAGGAGTCATCAAAAGAAGAGGTTCCTCTCAGCATTCCTGAAATAACAACTACAGGAAACAATAAACACCTATAGCAAGCAAGAAACCTACATGATACAGGGAGATTAGCATACAGAGCTATCAATGGGAACGAAAGGCAATCAAATCAAGGGTTATCATCACAAGAACATAACATAGGGAGGTAGCTGCCATACCTTCTATATTTTCCATTTAAAAAGAAGAAATCCTCAATTTGATTAAGAATTTGCAGTGCATATAAGGATATAAAGGTTTATTTTCATGTCAATAAAGGTTAAACTCCAAAAATTCATCACCTACCAGAAGTCTTGAACTGTATCCACCCAAACCTCAAGAATTACCAGGGAAATATGACAGGAGGTTTCAATAAAAGAGAACCCACCAACACAACAAGAATCCACGAGCATCCTCCAATGGTGGAAATTTTTACAAGGGGTCAATGGATGGGGTTCTTTAAGAAGATGAGAGGATACAATGATGACATGGCCAGAGAATTTGCCATGTCACTTATACCCCTCATTGGAGCCAGTGCCACTGTCATAGTGAAGGGCTTGTCAGTAGCAATTACCCTTGAGGTTATAAGTAGGGTAACTACACTCCCCCTAGGGTTACAGTGGAGAAAAGAGGACAAGACTAACAACACCCTTGCAAAGAAAAGTTTCTTTATGGAAGGAGAAGAACCAATTGAAGACAAAAATGGGGTTAGAAGGGAGAGCATTCCATACCCTTGGAATGAAGTCAATTACCACATCATCAAATATATTTCATGTGAAGGTAGATACAATGTACTGTATGGATACCACTTCAGAATATTCCAAGAACTGAGATTTGGAGAGAACACACTTCCTCATAACAGACTTAGTATATCTTATTTTCTATTACAATCCATGATAGACATGAGCATCAAGGTACAAGAAGGAAAACATCAGCAGCTAGCCCATCACGGGTTGATCAAACCCATCCTTGAAGATGCTCTAAACAACTTAAGAATCCCTATTGCATGGACAAAATTTGCAGACATGCAGGAAGAAGGAGCAATTCAAGCCATTGAGTATGACAGAAGCCCTACTACTAGTGAGGGAGAAGAAGAAACATAGGAGGAAACAAAAGAAGAAATAGATGAGAAGAATGAAGAAACAGAGGAAGAGAAAGAAGAGGAAAAAGGAGACAAAGAAGAGGATGAAAAAGGAACTAGAAAAGAGGATGAAGCCCAAAAGGATGAACATAAGTCTGCAACTCAGAGCAGGGAAGAAGAAGAATCATCAAGAGTGTCTCCAAAGCTTATAGAGAAAGAGGCAGCAGCTGCTCTAACTTCCCTAAGTACACCTGTCAAATCAAAGGGAAAGAGACAATGACAAACTCCACTTTACTTTAGGACAAGAAAGAGCACCAGTATTAGACAAGGGAGACCTCAAACCCCTACCAAAACTCCAATTGTCATAGAGGACTCACCAAAACAACAAGAGAAATAAGTCCCTCTAGGGAAAAAGGAAGGAGAAGAAACATAAAAACAAGCTTCTACTAAGTCTCCAATCCCCTATGTTAGGAGGCCTGTCACCAGGTCAGTCTCAATAAAAGGAAAAGGTCTCCTACAGGAGACACAATCAGACCTACAAGAAGTAGAGACAATCCTACAGGAAACCCTGTCAAACCTACAGGAAACACAAAAAAGAGACCAGGAAGGAATTATCAAGAAGAAATAGAGGAAGAGGCCTAGGAACTGAAGGAAACTAGCCCATAGCCAAACCTCAGCTCCTACTATAGATTAATTGAAGGAGGTAGGATGATACGACAAAAGTTTGCCATTCCTCTATTCTTTGAACGTGAAAAAGAGAGGGAAAGGACACATAGGTTGATGCAAATTGCTAAATCAAAAGGGGTAGAGGATGTAGGCCACATGGAAGAGAAATTGCAGGAAATGGGCAAAGAACTAAGTAGCATAAGAGACAGAGAAGCAATAACAAAATCTCAGTCAGAGGATGAGAACACATGGATAAGGAAGAAACTACAAGAAAATGAAGGCCAATTGATAACTATGGCCAGCTTATCTATGGATGCAATCCTGTGCAGGATGCCAGTAAAGTCATATCCTTATACCTCAAGGAACAATGGCTTCAATTCCAGATAAAGACCCTGGCACAAAGAGGAACTATCCCTTTCCAAGACTACAGACAATTCATTGACCTCTGTGTTCATAGCACCTTGGAGGATAAAGCAAAGATATTTGAGTTCTACCTACATAATTTAGCTGTGACAGATTTAAATGTGTGGGGTTAGTGTCAGTCTTTGCATCCTGTCACTAGTGATCGAATGGGCTCTTATAATATCTTATTAGGGTCCCACAGTCAAATTTTTGTCATTCCATTAGGTCATCATGCAAAAATTTGGTCACTGGATGTAGTCTCAGGTTTGTCTCCAATCCTTTTAAAGAATTTTTATTCTTTGCTGGCTCATATCACCTTTGTGATGAGTGTACTTTAGCCATGAGTTGTCTTCATCATCATATTCATTTTTATCATGATTTCATTTAGCTAAGGTTCCCATTAGGTTTTAGGGTTCCCAAATCATCATTTCAGAAGCTTTCATCATTAACTTCAGATTGCATTACATCAAATCCAAGTAAGTGGCCTTGTGATTACCATATTTGTCTCTCAGTTTTGCTTGGAAAGCTCATTTCCCTCTCCTAGGGTTTTGAGGCCATTTTTCTTGGTTTCGTGACCTCCATAGTAAAAATATCAACGAAACTCGTGTCCTGATGCTCATACACCTTCCCCTATCCTTAATATACCTTCCTAAACACTTCCGATCAGTCATATCCCTCAAAATCACGATTTTCCCACAAACCCTAGCGTATTGCTACAATTTTACACTTTTCTAAGCTAGGCTTGTGTTTTTCCCTTTTGGACTTGTTGGCTATGTGGGGCCGGACCCAAGTTCAACGTTAGTTAGCCAAAAAAATCCCTACACTACTGGCCCTTTTGGCATCAGCCCGCGGAGCGCAGACCAAAGTCTCACCCGAAGCAGTAAGGGGGGATGCTAAACCAAGTTTCCACACCCTGAGATGGTTGTGATGTTGTTTTATTCCTTCTGTTCCTACCTTTGTGCAAGTTGTTAAGTTCTAGGGCTCTGTCTATCTAGCCCTTTATTCCACCCTTCAATACCTCTGTGAAGGGGTACAATTTAACTTCGCGCAACCCTAACGTGCGGTTTAGGTACTTCCGCCCTGCTAGGGCAACGTATCGCGCAGATTCCCAAACTAGCTTAAGTATCTTACTTATCTTATTAAATAATCATAGCTAGCACCGCATAAATAGATATCCTTACTTGCGTTTAATTATCCAACGTAATTACATACATTCGCGCATCACATAAGCATTATAAATGAAATTCATACACAATATGACAAGATGCATTAACAGGAAACAAAGACACAAGATTTGTAAAAAGCTTCTCTTTATTGATATCTTCAGATGATTACAGATTCTATCTGCCCTGTACACACAGCTACAGGGGTCTGCGCACTCAGCTGTGGACTTCCACCCTAGGCCTCTTCGCACTCAGCTGCAGAGCCTCTACCTATGCTATGACCCGAAAACTTAGACTTCTCTCCTTATCGCTCAAGACTTCTACTACAACTTATTACTTCTTCGAGATTAATTACTTAACTCTTTTTATACAATCCTATGGTCTGAGGACCATGGGTAGATCTTTACAGCCAACTTTACACTTTAAAAAATAAGGGCGGACAAGCCTTTATGACTTATGAAACCTTCGTGCTCCGCGACCACAAAATGTGGAGACTTTACAATTTTATTACAAAATTTGACCCAAAACATGGGCTTTTAGCCCAAAAACTGTCCACGGGGGATCCCGTTCCTAACAGGACCCCTTCCCATCACTCAATCCTTGAAATTCCACTTTTCCCTACTTCCTAATATCCCTCCTTGCCTCCAAAATTTTTTCTAAGAATTTAGAAGCCCCCTATCCCCTTTATTTACCTCCGTTCTTATAAATTGCCCAAATCCCTTGTTTTGCTTACACTAAGACCTAATTTTCTCTCCCATTGAGCTAGGGTTGGCTATGGAATCAGAGACATATGAGAAAATGAGGCATAAGGGGTCATACTAGCAAGTATGAGGCCATTTCAGCTCATAAGCATCATTTCTCCATCATTTTTCAAGAAGTCATTCCAAGGGACAAATCATTTGACGCACATAGGGCCAATTTTTATTCAAAGGTTGGTTCTGAGCAAATGGAGATGAATTCCACAAAATTGAAAGAGGTTTTTGTTAATAATACAAAAATGGAAAAAAACTCCTTTAGTGTTTACACATGTATCATAGATTGGGAGATATGCAACTTTCTTGGAGACCTATGTCAGAAAATAAAAAAAATTCAAGTTAATTTCCTGTTTTAATCATGATTTTCTGGCATGGATTCTGAGTAGATGAAAATGATTTTCCAGAAAATGAGAGAATATTTCTTCACAACATCCTTATATACAAAAACCTCTCTCTGTTTTCCAAAACGAATTATGGTTACAAAGATATCTCTCCATCTTTGAGGCTTATTTTCGCAGAAAAACCCAGAATTTTGGCCCTACTATAAGCACAACGCCTTGGCACTACGCTTTCATATCAAAGCTCCAAATGCCAAAAAAATTATATCCCTGGATATATATTTCCCTAAAGATCTCATATATCTAATTTTTGAAGCATGTCAACAAACTAGTGAGGATAAAAAGTAAAAAAAGAGGTGAAAAAGTCACTTTCTACCACTGTTCTCAAATAGGTGGTGTGCTTATAGAGTCACCTTAGGAGAATTGAGTTTCAAAGGCCTTCCCATGGTCCATTTCCAAAAATTCATGTTGTTCTGGAAACTAGACATAAAATTCTAGTTGACCATTCTCTCACTTTTCAAATTGGACTTCTAGAAGGCTTCCAAAATCTGCTTGCAAGGTGGGGCTACGCTTATAGCTGAATGTGCTACGCTTATAGCCAATTGCACTACGCTTATACCTGTAGATGTCTTTTTCACTTCATTTTTGCTAGATATTGGTTTTATGATGTAATTTAAATATTTTAAAGACTTGACAATGTAGTTATCGAGTTAATTAGCATGATAGGTTGTTTTGTGCTTTAATTAGGCCTCATAAAGGTAGCAAAACTCAAATCAAAGTCTAAAAGAGGAGTTTGTGTTTGACCTTCTTACTCTCTCTTATTGGTTGAGAGATTCTTGGTAACTGTTCCACCACTTAGGGATTCGACCCTTGAATGTGGGGAAATGGTTGTTTTGAGTCTATATGTATGATTTCTCATTCAGTGAGAAGGGTTGGTCTATTGTGGAGAGACTTGTACCTTATGTTTTGATATAGCTAATCAAGGAGCAGTTGCAACTATTTTTCAGGATACTTGTTCAGTGAGTCTGTGGTGTTATTTTTCTTTGCTATCAGTTTCTAATTAATGAAATCATCTCTCTTTACATGCTTTGATTTCTTCTTATGGTTTTCCTTACATATAGGCATAATTCTTAGATTCTAAGCTCTGCTTATGTGGAAAATCATGCTTGTGTTTCTCTTATTTTAATATTAATGAATTCATGCTAATACATGCTCATTATGTTTTCTTAATCTCTTAGACCTATATTATACATTGACTAAATCTTAAGTTCACCACAACACACTGTTATCTAGCTCCTCTTTATGCCTTTTACTGCACACTTGATACCTTGACCTAATTGCCTGCTCTCATCCCTAGTCCAACAAACTAAAAACCCTAAATTCTCAAATACTTAAACAAGACTTATACATCTAGCCTAAAATCCATTTATTTTTAGTTATTCATTGACAAATCCTTAGAGAGATCCCTCTCTGGTTTAGTAGGGCTAGCTACTGAAATGAAAGTGGTTTTGAGGTTACCTCTTTCGATCTCCTCTTGAGCTTGGGACATTGTAGGGGATAACATGTGGGACCCAAATCCAAAGCTAGGGGACTTACAATTAATGGCCTTAGCACCTTAAATGAATCATGAGGAGGCTAGAGCTACATAAATGAAAATGGTATTGTCAAAAGAAGAAGCAAAACCCCTTATGATTAGAGCAGAACAGTGTTAGGTCCCTATACTAATAGTGTAACCCCTTATTGTTATTTGTACAACCCCCTTATTATATTGTTGTGCCCATGTAATCCCCATGTTGTTATTATTGTGCTCCATAGAAGCCCACTATTGTTATTATTGTGCCCTTACATTAGTCTTGTTATGTCGACTCTAATTATATTATGACCCCCTTGACTTCTATATATAGAAAGGAGGTCTTGTCATTTGTAACCTCCAAGAATTGTTCATTTATGTAATGTAAAGGAGGTTTCCCTCTCAAAGAGGCTAATTTATCATGCATTGATCTATCTTTTCTATCTTTTGTGAGCTGGTTTCATAACATTTGGTATCAGACCTTTGGATTCTAGGGTTTCGTTGCTCCAAACAGGTCATCGTGGAATTTTCACTATAAATTTTTTTCTGCTCCATTTCAGAAGCTAAAAAAAACCATTTTGAGCCGAACTCATTCTGAAACTCAGGTCTAAATTTCAGATCTTGTATCGCTATATTTTTGGAGATATTATCAGAGGAATTTAGGGTTTTTGCAAGCTCCAAAATTCAATCTCAAACAAGGGATCATGGAATTTTCTCTATAATTTATTTTCTACAAAGGTTCAAACTCTGAAATTAAAATCCATTTGAGCTTAAATCTTGGGGAAGCTCGAGCCTAAATTTCAGATCTTGTTTCGCTATATTTGCGGATATTTGCGGAGATACCATCCAAGACATTTAGGTTTATACAGGTTACCGAATTACATCCCAATCAGGTGACTAGGGGAAAATCGTCATAACTTTCTCTCTGAGCATCAGATTGAAATTACGTAAGAAGTTACAAAAAAAGGATGGACTGTCGTTTTCTGTTTATCATTTTTAGATCCGAAGGTCAAAAAGTGACACGTGGTACTTCCTACAAGTTAGCTCTATTGAAAAAGTATATAATTAGGTCATCGTGGGAGGTTGGGCATAACTCTTTTTTGGAGAACCCAATTTTGATCAGACTGGTGGAATTGGAAAGAGGACTCAGAGGGTTACCGTAGGAAGCAATTTTAGACCTTCGAGATCTGAAATTACATAGTTAGAGTCGTTTCAAGATCGAGCTCCTAAAATCAAGAAAAGGCGATATGAGGAAGTTTGATGGCAAGGATCCGTTAAATTGGATATTACAGATGGAGCAATATTTTGATCTACATGAGATGAAATTGTTACGAAAGGTATGTATTGCATCTTTATATTTAGAACAGAATCAATTTTTATGGTATGAAGGGCTTTGTTCTCCTAAACCACTTGTCACTTGGTAAATTTTCACGAAGCAAATGATAGCACATTATGAGGATACAAAGAGTAACACCTTCTTTAGCCAATTGATAAATCTCAAACAAAAGGGTTCAATGGAAGAGCACATTGTAGACTTCCAAAAATTGAATATAAGGGCAAATGATATTCCAAAGAAGCAAAGGATTGATGTCTTCAGAGGGACTTTAAAGGATAACGTTCAACATGAGGTTCATCATTGGGATCTTGATTCATTGGAGGAGGCATTCAAGTTGGCAAGAAAAATTGAAAGCGGAATTATGGAAACAAGGAATCCTACCATTCACAACTATAAATATGGAAGTGTTTTTTATCCTAGTTTCCATAACCTACAAGTTTTACATGACAACAACTGGAAGAAAAAAGAGAAAAAAGGTTTTGTTATAGTTGTGATAGCAAATACACTAAAGATCATAAGTGTGCTAAGAAGAAATTATTTTACATAGATTGTGAAGAGGAGGAAGAAAAGGATCAGGAAACATCAAAAGAAGAGGATATACACCAAGAACCAACCCCGAAGAAAGAATAAATGATTTGACTATTAACTCTCAGGTTGTCCCTAAGCTCCTGAAGGGATACGACCGAGGTAACCACAAACCAATCTTTGGACTGCAGGGGCTAGCCCACCTGCAATCAGAGAGGGCTCTCTCTTGATGATTTAGCTTTGTTGATGATGATTTTAGGCTAGTTATTGGGTTCAAGGGGTTTTGTCTGTGTTTGAGTGGAAGGAAGGATGATGCTTTCAAACAAAGAGGCATGCATAGTGCAATAAGTTCAAACCATTGGGCATGGATTCAAGGAGTAGGACTGCTGGTGCATTTTCTTGGTCGCAAGAGGAAATGAAATGAAATATAAGGAATGAGAGGCAATTAAGAATCTCTCACTCAGCTTAACAGAGGGAAGGCGAATGAGCTCTATCTAGGGGCAGTTAAGAATCCCTGGATAACTGTCATACATGGGAGAATTAGGGCAAATATGAGCCGAAAGGAATTCACATTTATATCTAATTAAGAGGAAAACATATAGAAACAACAAAAATTGAGCATAGAGTGCAATTAAGCAAAGTCTAGGCTATCCATTTTTCCTGTTATTTAGACAATGATATGATAGCGGTTTAAACATATATAATGAAATATAACGAAGAAACACTTATTGTTCCATGTAGCAACACAAGAATTTCACAGTCACTCTTCAACCATTTATACACAACAAACAGTGATTGCTCCAATCCTTTCAGTAGTCTTTGATTATAGAACATATAAGATATACAGTGCCAGTCTCTCCTGGATCGGATCAACCAACTAGCGACCACCCCCTCTTCCATTGTTCAGGGCTGTATTTATAGTGAAAATATCTAGGAGTATTTATTACAACAGATCTTAAACAGATATGAGGGAAATGAGTGCTTTAATTCATCTTATCTTGAAGTAAATGTATGAAATATTTATCTAAGTGCCGTTTTGGGGCAGTTGCTTCAAAATGAGTAGGAATGTATTCTTTGTTGTTATGCGTTGGCCATTTATCATAACTCCACATTGGTCTCTGCTCCACTGCTCTTGAGTAGCTTTGAGGTGCAGTAACTGTGATTTGAGAGGCTTTAAATGTCTTTTACTGTTTCTTTGACTTGCTGGGGGCTCTTTAATGTTTTATCAGCTTCGAGTACTGAGAAAATTTTCGCTAATACACTTTTCCGTAACACTGATACACTTTGCCGCAACATTGATACACTTTGACAATGAGTTATGGCTTCTTTCTGCTTCTGATACTCTTTTAGAATGCTAAATCGCTCTTTTTCTACCCTTTCGAGGCAAAAAACAACTGCTGAAGAAAAGATTCCCCATTTCGGCCTATTTCCCGTAGCGATGCGCTAATCACGCATCGAAAACTGCCTCAGATTTTGAATTTGGGCTTCCTAAGCAGCGATTTTGCCTTTCCGCGCTTTTCTTTCAGTGGATGACGTCAGCAGTGGGACTCGTATGGCGGGTGACGTGGCAGGGGAAAAACTCCCATACTCGGACGCTAATCATCGACAGGTTCAGAAGGGAACAGACCCGCCCTTCGTAGATCTAGGGCGTGGGCAATCGGACGGATGGAAAAACAGAGAAGGCGGCGGAAGGATAAGGGACTGGGCCTACATATATATATGGCGTGGATTCATATGAAATGCCGATCGCCGATATGCGACCGGAAACAGACCATCGGTGATGACCATATCGGCAGCGCGCATGCATGCTTTGTTTTGTCATAGCGATATGCCGATCAACGAAATTGCTGTCGGCCAAACCAATCGAGGGCACACTTTATGTGTTGTTTTGATACATAGCTCCCCTCCCGATTGCGATATCACATCAGAGGGGGTCCAATAGAACCTTTTTGCAATCGGAGCAAGGCCCAAGTTAAGTGATGAGGGTTTTATGATTGGTAGTAGATTTTTTTGATGTTTGAAGGGATTTCAAGGCATGGGAGGGGTCCGATATGCATGAGAAGATGGTTTGAGGGGGGAAATGAGGGTTCTTGCTGAGTTTAAGATAAACTTATCAATTCCCAAGTGTACTTATGGTTATATTTCAACCAAGGGGAGGGGATAAGTATATAGGGGAGTTATTAACATAGTTTTAGTAGGGAAGGGGAGATAGATAGGGAGTTACATATTTAGAGTTTAGTAGTTAATATGAATTGTGACAAGAAAGCGCTAAGTGTATGACTCTTAGGCTATAAAGGGGAAATAGGACTTTATAGAGGAGTATGAACATTCCTGGAGTAAAGCAGACCTTTACCAAGGCTACTAATATGAAGAATGATGAATCTGAGAGGTATCAAGCAGATCTTGACCTCTTTAGGGGAAGTTAGTGAGTGATTTAGGGAATAAGGAAGAAGGGGGAAGTTAGTTATGCCTCGCTTGAGCTCCTCCAAATGAAAACTGCCTGATAATTGTGACCTAAATAAATATGACATTTGAAAACATGAAATCGATCACAAATCAACATTCTGCAACCTCAAAACAACCTACCTAGCCTACTTACCTAGCATTTTCTTCTTCTTTTGTTTTAGGTGCACTTGAACTAGCAAACCCAGCTTTTCAACTTTTCTTTTACTGTCCTCCTATCTACATCTATACTTATTTCATCCAGGGGCTCAGATTAAGCTGTTGAGCACCCTTGCTTCTCTACCTCTCTAAAAATCTGCCAAGATTAAGCTGTTTGGACAGATAATGATTCTCTATATTCTACAACAGGAAATTGAAACCTAGGGAGACCAAGATGAAGCTATTTGGACCTCCCTTTAACTAAAAATTCTTCAAAAATGGAATAGCACATCAAAATTGGAACACAGCAGTGGCATTTAGACTAGCACACTCTCATGGCATCCTTCTTTGGCCTCTGTAGCAAATATGGAACATTGCAGCATGCAAAGTATGACATATTTGGCATGTAAAAATGTCAATCATGAAAGATGAGTACCTGCTGCAGCAGGAGGCTAACAGTGGCTGCACTTGGGGATGGCTTTTCCTTGTGAAAGGCTAAGAACAACATGTCAGACTGCCTTGATCTTGTATTGTTGCTGTAGATTGAAATTTCTTAGTGCTGACTGTTGGATAGTTGGAACTTTGGAATGAGAATAGCACTTTCCCTCAACTGAATTGCTTGTGGACTGTGTAGCACTGCCTGCTTTCTTCTGCATGCTCTGTCATCCGGACTCTTACACAAACATAAAACAAAGTGCTGATATATACAAACATTTATGTACAGACATGATACCGCTGGGTTATTCTTCAACGAAAGGGATCATGATAATGCTTTAACATTCGACCATTTACAGGGCCCTCTTTAGCTGTGCTACCATCTATGATTTGAGGAAATATGTGTTATTTCCTTGCACAACGCTAATAATGAATGGACCTTTCCAAAGAAAATCAAATTTTGCATGTTTTCCCTTGTCTTCTCTTCATGAGTCCCACCTTAGAACTTTTCTACCAACACAGAAGTCCTCAGACTTAGCTTTCTTATCAAACGTCTTTTTGAGTTTTTCTTGCAAAATTTGAGCTCTGTTATACACCTGCTCTTTGGTTGGCTGAAGATGAATGGTCTGATTAATTTTTCTTTGAATGTCATTTTGTTCAGCCTGAATCTCCTGTAACAGTTTGATAGTGGGAATGCCCAAAGATGAAGGAAATCTGGCTTCCATGCCATATACTAGCTCATAAGGGCTCATCCCAATGGATCTCTTGGTTGAAAGCTTGTCTGCCCACAGGGCATTTGCGAGCTTTCTATGTCAGTTCTTTTTGTTTTCCTCCAACACTTTCTTTATGATGTTGATGAGGCTTTTGTTGGATGATTCGGCCAAGCCATTACCTTGAGGGTAGTAGGCTGTAGAATGGCCCAAGGTAATGTGAAATTTATGGTAGAAGTTGATCATATTCTTGGATTTGAAGGCAACAACGTTGTCAGTGATGATCTTCTCAGGGAAGCCAAATCTGGAAAGGTTATTGCCCTCAAGGAACTGGATAATAGTGGAGTCACTGGCTTGCCTATATGGGATGGCTTCAATCCACTTGGTGAAATAGTCAGTGGCTGTTAAAATCCACTTGTGTTGGCCTAAAGAGGAGGGATGGATTTCACCTATGAAGTCAAGACCCCATTGTTGAAAAGGCTTTTCGGTTGAGATGGGCTTAAGGGGCAGAGGCAACAATTTTCTTTTCCCTTCAAATATTTGACATTTATGGAAAGACATTACAAATTTTTTAACATCATCAAACAAGGAAGGCCAATAAAACCCAGCCCTTAGGATTTTATTAGCTGTTCATTTCCAATATAAGTGCCCTCCACAATCTACTGCATGAAAGTCATTGAGGACTCTGTCAGTTTCATCCAAAGTTAAGCAATTAAGCAAAATAGCTTCATGATTCTTCCAAAACAGGGCACCATCTAAGACACAAAACTTTGATGCTTTCATCTTTAAAAATCTTTTTTTGGTTCTGGACAATCCTGGGGGAGCACACAAGTTTAACAATACAAAGCAAATATCAGCATACCATGGGGATTGTAAAAAGGTTTGACTGATCTGTGGAGTTGCCAGCTACTGTTCATTGTCCAGTTGGTAGATGTCTAAGGCTTGAAGATTCGTTTCGGATATTAGTTTGGCTAAACCTTGTCCCTTTATTAGCTTGGTGGGTTTCATCTCAATGTCATATTCAAGAATGCTGGCAATCCATTTGCCTTTTTTTCCTTCCAGCTCCTCTTGAGTTAATATGTCTTTTACAACAGAGTTTGGGACATGGGCAATCACATGTGAATATAAAATGTAAACTCTGAAGTCTTTTATAGCCTTGACAAGGGCATAGGCCTGCTTTTCCATAATTTGATACTTCAAGGGTGCATCTCTTAAGGCTCGACTGAAAAATGCAATTGGCTTTTCATTTCCTTGATCATCTTTTTGCAAAAGGATAGCAGCTATCATGTGCTCAGATGCAAAAGAAAAAATGATAAAATCTTTGTCAAATTGCGGACTTGTGAGGGCAGGTGTTTGAGTCAAGGCAATTTTGATGCTCTCAAAAGCCTGCTTGGTTTCAAGAGACCATCTTAGCTTGGCATCCTTTTTTAACGTGTTGCTTAACAGTCTTATCAATTCGGCTAAATTTGGGATAAACCTCCTTAGGAAATTGATCTTTCCAAGGAATGCTTGCAACTCTTTTATGTTTCTTGGGTAGGGAATTTAGAGGATGGCTTGGATCCTTTCCGGATCAATTCTAATACCGTCTTTTGAAATGATGTGGCCTAACAACTTACCTTCCTCAAGGCCAAACAAGGACTTCTTGGGGTTCAAGGAAATGCCATATTTCCTGCATGTCATGAAGCTTTGCCTTAAATGTTTGAGGTGTTCTTGATCGGATTTAGAGAAAGGGGTTAAGTCATCAAGGGAAACAACAAGGAAATCATGTATTTCCTTGGCAAATGCAATATCCATTGCCCTTTGAAAGGTGGCACCAACGTTCTTTAGCTCGAAAGGCATTTTAACATACTTAAATGTTCCCCACGGTGTGGTAAAGGCTATCTTGTCTTGGTCATCCGGGTGAACAAGTATTTGATTGAAACCTGAAAAGCCATCAAGTAAGGAAATTGTAGATGACCCCACTAATCTTTGCAGGATGTGGTCCATTTGGGCAAAGGATAGTGGTCTTTTAGAGAGACTTGATTTAAGTTTCTTAGGTCTACACACAGTCTGATCTCACCTGATTTTTTCCTTGTAGGAACCAGATTGGATACCCATTCAGAAAATCTGATTGGTGCTATGATACCCGCTTCAAACATTTTCTTCACTTCCTTTTCAATGAGGGGAAGAAGCATAGGGTTTATTCTTCTAAGTTTCTGCTTGGATGGTTTTTGATTTGGTTTTAAGGGGATGATATGTTGAATCATTGAGGTGTCATAGGACTTCAAGTCCTCATAACTCCAAGCAAATACATCTTGGAACTCCTTGAACAAATCCACATACTTTGGTTTTTGATCAGGGGGCAGATTTTTGGACAATTTAATCATTTTGGGATTTTCTGCTGTCCCTATGTTGTGTTCTTCTATAGCAGCACCTAAAGGCTCCATTTTTAGCTTTTTGGGCACATCATTATCATCAAACATGTCTTCTAATGGAGTGAGGCCAACAGGCAAAAAGTTATTCTTTAGATCAATGAACTTGGCCTCTGTTTTGGCTATTTCATCTAAATGCATTTGTTTCAGCTCTTCTATGTTTGCATTATCAAAAATAGTTGGGTTAAGGATTTGTTTTGCTGTTGCAGCTGTTAGCACCTGCTGATTTTCGTTTGTTTGTTGTTGGGAATCGTTCATGGCCTCTATGTCAATCTTTATATTTGAAAACTCGCCCTCAAGAGTGAGGAAATTGTTAATCTGGGCATCATTTTCAAATACTTGTCAATCTTTAATATTGTTAGCAACAACGAGCCTATGTTTTATCTTAGCAGTAAAATGGTGATTTGGCTCAGAGGGAAGCTTGCATGTACTAGCAAAAGTGGCTAGGCTATGTGCATGTATGTTATGGTTTCTTGAAATCTTGGCAAGCTCAGATTTAGTGAAGGTATTGAGTATTTATGTGGCAGCAGTCCTATAGGCCCTCATTCCATTGTCATTGGTAACAAAGTTACCTTTTATTTGTTGTATGATTAGATCGGAGTCACCCAGAATGGATATTTTTCAGCTCCTAGGACTTTGAGCAATTTTAGGCCTAAGAGGAGAGCCTCATACTCTGCCATGTTGTTGGTACATCTGAAATTTAGTCTGTAAGCATGGCCTTCTGCATGATTGTCATGTGTATTGTGAATCCATACACCTGCCCTTGCTCCTAACTTGTTGAAAGAACCATCAAACTCTAAATACCATGTAATTTCTTGCTTTTGGTTTGTATTAAGAGTTTAAGTTATTTTAGGATTGGACAGATTTAAAATTTCTATTTGAGGAGGTGCTTTTTGTTTGCTGGTTGCCTTGATTTTTGTGACCATGTCATGGGTATGGGCAACTGATTCTTCATTTATACATGTCTCTAGCTCTAAAGCTAAAGGCTTCTCATTAGTTGGAGGATTGGTGTCATCATTAAAAAGAATAAATGAATCCATATCAGAATGGATTGAGTAAATTGGAAAATTTTGGGGCTTTTCCTCACCACTTACCACATACTTCATGAGCGTTTCTCTATATAGTCTCTTTGGTTGTCCAAAGACAGATATAGTGGCATAAGAGAGGTCAAGTTGGAGGGATCCTTGGAGTTTTGCTCCCCATGATCATGATAGGAGCATGCCATATTTTTTTGGAATGTCAGCAACTACTACATCCATTAGGATTGTTTTGTTGGGAAATTGGACTAAAGACACACAAAGGTCCTTGATTAAGCCTAAACACTTGACCTGACTTGAGTCAAAGGAGTACAGATCTTTGTAGGGTCTTGTGACATCAAGGTTTAGCTTTCACATTACAGCTTTGGGCATAAGATTGTGTGAGGCACCTGAGTCAAACATGGCATTATGCAAGATTTTGTAATGTATGTGCAGGCTGACATAAAAGGGTGGAACAGATCCATATGTTGATTTTCCATTAACTTCTGGGCCAAACAATAGCTCAGGGGTATCATCTAAAATATTCATGTCATCCTTGATCTCTGGCATTTGAAGTGACCTCTGAATTTGTTGCCTATAAACATCATGCTTGGCAAGTTCTGAGAGGGGGATGGATATCTTAAGCTTTCCAATCTCGGCTTCTAAATTAAATGGTTTTTCCAATGGAATCATTGCATTAGCAGTAGCATATTTCTCCTTTTCAAGAATACTTTATGTGTTTTCCTTTTGATTATCTGCGTTATGGTGAATGACAGTTTGTGGTATTTCTGTTTTTGGAAGATTTTTAGGATTGTTGTTCAAATTTTCTTTCGAGGAAGAAGGAGGCAGAGGCTAATCAGTAGGAGGCTGTATGTCTGTTATGCCCTCTACAGTCACTTGGTGTGGGTTTGGGATAGAAATATCAGCTGGTTCTGTTATGATAACCTTGCCTTTAATCTTATTGGGCTGTTTGTTGTCCTTTGTTTTGCTAGGTGCCGAGATATCTATGGTTCTTGTTCTCAGCTTATATTGTTTGAGGACCTCATACACAGCAGAATCATAGTCTTGTTTAAAATCAAAAGACTCTCCAGACTTAGTCTAAAATTGATTTACATCATGATAGTCTTGATCTTCTTGAGTGAGAAAAATCTGTTGCTCATTTTTCGAATCTATCAACTTCATGTGAGTCTCTTCCGTGGGCTCACTAGAAGTGGATGCCTCTGTGTAGTTTTCTTGGAAAGGAGGTCTTATATCACAGTCTGGGCTAGATCTACCAGCATTTGTGTTTTGAGCTTTCTTGAAATTTGGGTTCCTTATGGCGTTAGGCTGTTGTCCTTCCCATGATGATTTCCTCTCAACACTTTCCACTCTATCTCCCAGCCTGTGCATGCCACTGATAATAACATCTAGTTTCTGATCTAAGGCTGAGGGTTCTTCCTTAAAGGTAGTTCTTCTCTCGGTTCTGGCTCTATTTCTTTTGGCAATTAGGTTTGCCTCCACACTGACAAAAACATTTTGCATCTCTGCAAGGCTTTGAGGGGCCCTTTCCCTTAACTGATAAGCCATATCAGGATCAAAACCATCAGGGAATTTGTACAAAGCAAGATCAGGTGGAGGTCTTAAGTTCTGTGGTATTGCATTATAAACATTATTAAATCGCGCACAGTAGTCCAAAACGGTCTCCTGAGGGCCTCTTTTGATAGTGTCGTATTCAGATAAAATGTGCAAGGGATCTTTCTTTTTCTCCCATCTATTGATAAATGACTGGTATAAGGCGTCTGGGTCTGCTATGGAATTGGCTGGAAGTGCTCTAAACCAGGTCCTGACATCACCTGTCAAACTTTGGACAAACATTTTCATTCTCACATTATCATCGTCAATCTCATAACTCTCAAATTAGTCCTGCATTTTCTTTGTATGCTGAAGGGCTGTGCAGGCACTTGTGCCATCAAAATACGTTATTTTAGTATGGTAATCCTGAGGCATAGCCCCGGGATTAGCAGGCAACTGTAAAGGTGCATATCTATTAGCCATATTAGCAGGGATAAGTGGAACAACAGGGATAAGCGGGACAATTGGAACAACCATGATAATAGGAGTGGTGGTATGTGCAGTGAATGGAGGTGTGGAAACGGTACTTGGAGAAGAAGATATTGAACAAGGGGAAGTAGGGTTTGAGAGAAATAAAACTTTGACAAGGGTTGGAACAGAGCTTGGCTGAACTGCTTCAGGAATAATTTCAGCAAAATCTTCTTACTGCTCTTGTTTTCTAAGGATCTTAGGGATTATATTAGGATTTTCAAAAACAGCTGGGGGGTTTGGGTCTGGATTTGATCTTGTATAACGCAAATGCTTTCTAGGAGCCAGCTTCTAGCTTGTTTTATGGGGATTTTTTCTAACAACATAGGCTGAACATAAACTTTTTAAAGCTCAGATTCTTCCTTAGTGGAGCTTCGGACTGGATTTGTGAGATTATCTGAGGAGTTCCCTAGTGGAGTCGCCATTATGTTAACTCTTAGGTTTTCCCTAAGCTCCTGAAGGGATATGGCCGAGGTAACCACAAACCAATCTTTGGACTGTAGGGGCTAGCCCACCTGCAATCAGGGAGGGCTCTCTCTTGATGATTTAGCTTTGTTGATGATGATTTTAGGCTAATTATTGGGTTCAAGGGGTTTTGTCTGTGTTTGGGTGGAAGGAAGGATGATGCTTTCAAATAGAGAGGCATGCATAGTGTGATAAGTTCAAACCATTGGGCATGGATTCAAAGAGTAGGACTGCTGGTGTGTTTTCTTGGTCGCAAGAGGAAATGGAGCAAGGTAGCTAGACATAAAACAACCTTCAAGCTAAAGGAGATGAAATGAAATATAAGGAATGAGAGGCAATTAAGAATCTGTCACTGAGCTTAATAGAGGGAAGGCGAATGAACTCTATCTAGGGGCAGTTAAGAATCCCTGGATAACTGTCATACATGGGTGAATAGGGCAAATATGAGCCAAAAGGAATTCACGTTTATATCTAATTAAGAGGAAAACATATAGAAACAACAGAAATTGAGCATAGAGTGCAATTAAGAAAAGTCTAGGCTATCCATTTTTCTTGTTATTTAGACAATGATATGATAGCGGTTTAAACGTATATAATGAAATATAATGAAGAAACACTTATTGTTCCATGTAGCAGCACAAGAATTCCACAGTCACTCTTCAACCATTTATACGTAGCAAACAGTCATTGCTCCAATCCTTTCAGCAGTCTTTGATTATAGAACATATTAGATGTACAGTGCCAGTCTCTCCTGGATCGGATCAACCAACTAGCAACCACCCCCTCTTCCATTGTTCAGGGTTGTCTTTATAGTGAAAATATCTAGGAGTATTTATTACAATAGATCTTAAACAGATCTGAGGGAAATGAGTGCTTTAATTCATCTTATCTTGAAGTAAATGTATGAAATATTTATCTAAGTGCCGTTTTGGGGCAGTTGCTTCAAAATGAGTAGGAACGTATTCTTTGCTGTTATGTGCTGGCCATTTATCATAACTGCACATTGGTCTCTACTCCACTGCTCTTGAGTATCTTTGAGGTGCAGTAACTATGATTTGAGAGGCTTTAAATGTCTTTTAATGTTTCTTTAACTTGCTGGGGGCTCTTTAATGTTTTATCAGCTTCGAGCACTGAGAAGATTTTCGCTGATACACTTTGCCGTAACACTGATACACTTTGCCGCAACACTGATACATTTTGACAATGAGTTTTGGCTTCTTTCTGCTTCTGATACTCTTTTAGAATTCTAAATCGCCCTTTTTCTGCCGTTTCGAGGCAAAAAATGATTGTTGAAGAAAAGATTCCCCATTTCAGCCTATTTCCCATAGCGATGTGCTAATCGCGCATTGAAAACTGCCTCAGATTTTGAATCCGGGCTTCCTAAGCAGCGATTTCGCCTTTGTGCGCTTTTCTTTCGGCGGATGACGTCAGCGGTGGGACCCGTACGGCGGGTGACGTGGCAGGGTGCTGTGGCAGGGGAAAAACTCCCGTACCTGGACGCTAATCATCGACAGGTTTGGAAGGGAACAGACCCGCCCTCTCTAGATCTAGGGCGCGGGCAATCGGACGGATGGCAGAACAGAGAAAGCGGCGAAAGGATAAGGGACTGGGCCTACATATATATATGGCGTGGATTCATATGAAACGCCAATCGCCGATATGCGATCGGCAACAGACCATCAACGATGACCATATCGGCAGTGCGCATGCATGTTTTGTTTTGTCGTAGCGATACGCCGATTGGCAAAATTGCTGTTGGCCAAACCAATCGGGGGCACACTTTATGCGTTGTTTTGATACACGACTCCCCTCCCAATTGCGATATCGCATCGGAGGGGGTCCAATAGAACCTTTTTGCAATCGGAGCAAGGCCCAAGGTAAGTGATGAGGGTTTTATGATCGGTAGCAGAATTTTTTGATGTTTGAAGGGATTTCAAGGCATGGGAGGGGTCCGATATGCATGAGAAGATGGTTTGAGGGGGAAAATGAGGGTTCTTGCTGAGTTTAAGATAAACTTAGCAATTCCCAAGTGTACTTATGGTTATATTTCAACTAGGGCGAGGGGATAAGTATATAGGGGAGTTATTAACATAGTTTTAGTAGGGAAGGGGAGATAGATAGGGAGTTACATATTTAGAGTTTAGTAGTTAATATGAATTGTGACAAGAAAGCGCTAAGTGTATAACTCTTAGGTTATAAAGGGGAAATAGGACTTTATAGAGGAGTATGAACATTCCTTGAGTAAAGCAGACCTTTACCAAGGCTACTAATATGAAGAATGATGAATCTGAGAGGTATCAAGAAGATCTTGACCTCTTTAGGGGAAGTTAGTAAGTGATTTAGGGAATAAGGAAGAAGGGGGAAGTTAGTTATGCCTCGCTTGAGCTCCTCCAAATGAAAACTGCCTGATAATTGTGACCTTAATAAATATGACATTTGAAAACATGAAATCGATCACAAATATACATTATGCAACCTCAAAACTACCTACCCAGCTTACTTACCTAACATTTTTTCTTCTTTTGGTTTGGGTGCACTTGAACTAACAAACCCAACTTTTCAACTTTTCTTTTACTGTCCTCCTATCTACATCTATACTTATTTCATCCAGGGGCTCAGATTAAGCTGTTGAGCACCCTTACTTCTCTACCTATCTAAGAATCTGCCAAGATTAAGCTGTTTGGATAGATAATGATTCTCTATATTCTACAACAGGAAATTGAAACCTAGGGAGACCAAGATTAAGCTGTTTGGACCTCCCTTTAACTGAATATTCTTCAAAAATGGAATAGCACATCAAAATTGGAACACAACAGTGGCATTTAGACTAGCACACTCTCATGTTATCCTTCTTTGGCCTCTGTAGCAAATATGGAACATTGCAGCATGCAAAACATGACATATTTGGCATGTAAAAATGTCAATCATGAAAGATGAGTACCTGCTGCAGCAGGAGGCTAACACCGACCATATCTTGTAAAGCATTGGCAAGAATTACCACTCCTCAAACTCTCAATATAGAAGGACATATCAAGAAGAAAAAGGTTCAAGAAGTGAAAGATCACATCGAGAAAGAAGAAATGAATCCGACCATATCTTGTAATGCATTGCCCAGAATTACCACTCCTCAAACTATCAAGATAGGAGGACATATCAAGAAGTGAAATCTCACATCAAGCATCAAGAAATGAATCCGACCATATCTTGTAATTCATTGGAAGAAATTGACACTCCTCAAACTCTTAAGATAGAAGGACATATCAAGAAGAAAAAGATTCAAGCAGTGAAAGATCACATCGAGCATCAAGAAAATGTTCTCCAACTTTTAAAGGATAATGCCACTTTGGTGTAGAATCGAATGGAACAACAGGAAAATCAACATTGTAGTGAAAGAAGTTTTGGTGTAGGTGATTGGGTATTTTTACGGCTACATCCCAAGCAAGCTATTTATGAGAAGGAAATGTTGGCAATACTACATGCACTTAAGAAATGGCGACCTTAACTAATGGGAAGACACTTCAAGGTAAAAATGGATCATGATAGTCTTCAATACTTTTTAGAACAAAGATTATCTTTAGAAGAACAAAAAAAATGGGTCACAATTATGTTGGGTTATGACTTTGAAATCATCTACAAAAAAGGGAAGAAAAATGTTGTTGTAGATGCACTTTCAAGAAAGGATGAGGATGTGGAAGTATTGTTTTGTGATATTTCTATTATCCAACTAGATTGGATAAACGAAGCAAGGGATGAATGGAAGAAGGATGAAGAAGTGTGGCCACTCATTCAAAAGTTGTAGAAGATCCCATTTCAAACAATATTGCCAGAACATGACGAAGAAGGAAAA